>VDFB02093430.1:0-24128 GCA_007258455.2 Sequoia sempervirens
GCAAATCATCATCTATCATCATCATTTGTCATCATCATCTTTTATTATCATCATCATCATCACCTATCATCGTCATCTCTAATAAAGTCTCGACCAATCATGGACTTGTGGGATCCTCTTGTCATCATCTCATTTCCGCACTAACATCATGCATCCGTCATACATCCATCATGCATCCATCTTGCATCCATAAATCATCAGTATTTTTCATATCATCTCACATGCATATCATCATCATAATATAGATCTGTTAGTCTAAGCATATCATAAATCATCCATTGCGTAATCACAGCATATCACATCATTCACATCATCAATCTCATCCATCTCATATCATATCATCATTTAAGTTGCTTAGAATAATATAGATTTGTTATTCTAAGCATCTTGAAATCATCTTTGCATCGTCATCCATAACCACCCATTTTGAACCTCTTTATCGCGAGATCGACCCTCAAATCGAATCTTTTCGCTCAATCTCTCGAGGGGGCAATGTACCAGTGTACTTCTTTCGGCTGGGGCATCTGAAAAATCATGAAATTTTTTAATTTCGATTGCGGCAAGTTTATTCTTTGAACCAACGCAACAAGTACATTGCTTCAAAGAGGGGCAAAATGTAGACATGCAAAATTTACATTATGCATTCGATCGGATTCAGTCAAACTAGATGTTGCATTAGGTCCATTCATCACCTTTAATCCATTCATTAAATAATCTCATTTATCAAATAAACATTCAAATAAACATTATCAGTCAACCTTCATTTTGCATCATCCATTTAATTAAATAAATCAGGACTTTATTTAAATCAAATCTTAAATCATATTCCACCATTTTCTGATTTAAATAAATCAATTATCAAAGTCCAAAAAGTCAAATCAGTTAATCAGCATTAAATCAGCATAATCATCATTAAATTAATCTAATCCTAATCTAAGGCTAATCACATCCCACTTGCATTATCTAGACCTAGCCACTTGCACAATAAATCAATTTTATTGATTTATTAAAACAATCATTTTCTCTCAACATGACAAGTCAAACAGGGCATTTATTGCTCTTCTTTCTTGTCCCCCTCTCAAAATTTATTGCAAATTTGAATTCAAAATTTCCCCCTCTTGGGCACTCTTCCCAAATCTTGCACACACATCAACTAATCACATGATGACAAGTGTTCTCAATTCATTGGCTTGTTTTTGATCCCACATTGGTCCCTCTTCAACATTTGGCATTTTGAAAATCTTTAAATAGGTGCATCATCCTCAAGCAAATCCTTCACAATCTTCACAATTTCATGCAAGGTTACTCTCTTCATTTGAGATTTGATCTTGTTCATCATCATTCCACCATCTTCATAGCATTTCATCATCTTGAGCTTTTTATCAAGGATTGGGAAAGGGTCACTAGCACATGTGACACCAATCCACTATGGAATAGATATGTATCTTGTTTCTTTCATGCTTTCAATTTAGTTTGATTTGCTATCATGTTTAGGAAGCATTTTGCATTATTTCATAGGAGTATTTTGATGAATTTGTAAGTCATTAATCCATGCTTGAGGTTTAGTGTTTGCAAATTTAAAAAAATGCTCCGCATTACAAAATATTGTAGTTAATACTTTCTTATTTAATTGTATCTAATATTCATTAGACATACTTAAGGGTTTGATCAAAGAAGATATTGTATTCTATTGATCTCTTTCCACCAAAATATACTCCATAATCAACTTCCATAATTTAATTTTCTTCCCATTAAATCTCTCAATTTCATACCTCAACATGCTAGTCTTATTTTTATATTATTCTATTTTTTCACAAAATCCTTCAAATTTTCTTTTGTGTCTAGTTATAAACAAACTACAACAAACCAACTATTGTAGGCCTTACCATTGCAGATGTTAGGGTTATAATTACTAATATCATACTAATCATTGTAATATACCTCATGAAAAATTAAATTCAAATCTGCAATCTATTATTTTTACCCAAACTTAAAAGAGAGAAAATCGGGTATAGTGAAATCTTCATTAGATACTCCAAATTGATGTTGACTAATGTGCAACTGAAATAAAATAGCTTGCTACAGATTTTATCATGATTTTTTTATTATATTTCTATTGAATGCAACACCAAACAAAAATATACATATGTTGCAAATTACATCAAAGGAAACATCAAAGGAAACTCAATAAGAGCCCAAAACACATCCAAAATCCAATGCAAATTCCACAAACTCTCCAACACTTCTTGCAAAAGTTATGGATAGAAACATACATATAAAATACTCCAAAAATCATTAACATATTATGCTAACAACAACACAATGAAACCAAAAATTCCAAGCTATGCACTCCAAACTACACACTCTTGCAAACTGTTTGACAAAATTAACATAACAACTATGTTACACCCTATCTATTAGTTATCGGGTTCCTTTTACCTTGTAAGTAAATAAGATGATAAATGTTTATTAGAAATTTAATATGTTCAATAGGGGAATGAAATACTGAAATATGCATTAAATTTTATTACTTTTGAAGGAATGATTATGTTTTATATATTGATGAAAATTACGATGAATGTATATGTATTGCAATATGAATGCTTTGATGATGCAAATGATTTATGATGTTAATGTATTTTATGTGAATGGATAACTACCTATGAGATGTACTAAGTTGAATGCAGGAACAAATTCAAACCAAAGAGAGGGGGAGTTTCACTCGAGAGAGGAGCTTGGTCTGGTAACCCTTTGTGAGCCTAACTAAGCATTCACACAATCACATCCTAGATTGGTTTAGAAGAGACAAGTCAGTCAGGATTCGGTAAGTAAACCCTTAGTTGAAGTCTTGGATAAATTGGAAAGATTGCATGGTTGTCTTTGATTGGCTTTGATATTGGTCTTTGATTTCCTTCGGGTGATAGAATGATAGGGTTATTGTTTATGACTTCCATGTGATAGTTTTGACATTTGAGTTATGATGAAAAATTTCTTTTAATGATTTGTGATATTTGAGTGATTGTGCTTGGGTGCTTATATGTATGTGATTTCATATATGAAATATGCGTGCATATAAGTATTGTTGATATGAGTAATTGATCGTCACATATGTATATGTACATACTTAATATAAGTAAAAATATATATATTCCTCATATTAAAAGATGTTAATGCATAATATATATTAATGAAACACACACACACATATATATACATTATATATATAATGATGAATACATTTAATTACCAAAGAATGATTTTATAAATATATATACACTAATATATGTATACATATTATAATGAGAACACTATAATATATATACACATATAATTATATATATAATATTTAATACATTTCATAATGCATAAGCATCACTATTATATTATAGCATTTGAGTGGAGATTAGTTATATTACATATAATGCATGATATGATTTCTTAGCACATTATATTTAATACAATGCATGGTATGCAACATAAAACATTATTACTTCCATAGCATATTAATGAGAAGCATTGTTCATATATATTAATGGGCAACAAAAGGTTATAGCGCATGATTCAAATATAACCAAAATTCTTAGCAATTAATGCAATGCATAGACCAAGTCATAAGCCAACGCATGGAGAGTTTGGAAATCCACGCTTATAGCTAGCATATTGTACCTTTGACTAGCACATAAGGTAATACATGACACAACTTATGTTAGCATAGTACATACCAACACATAAAGTAGTATAAGACCAAGTCAAACAAATTTTGGAGGCACGCATGATTTTTTCAAGCTTTTGTGTAAACATTTCAAAGAGAAGTTAATAAAGTTCAAAGCATAGAAGAATAAGTCTTCCCGCGCTATAAATAGGGACACCAACTTATGAATGTGGCCCCATTTTGTAAGTGTTTGGGATGCAAAAGATGTCTATAAAATGCACATGAGTCTGGAAATAGCCTTGAGACTTGGTCAAGAGTAAACTTGGCAGCATTATGTGAAGGAATTCGGATTAGGAAACTTGTTTGTGAGCTTGTTGTTTATTTGAATCAGTAAGTGAGTCTTGTCGACCCTTACTACAAGTCAACTCAACCATTTAAATGGTGAGGAATATTATGTGTTATAAACCTATAAGTAGCTTGGTGAGTCATTGCATGAGGATAGAAAGGTGATAGAAATATTAACTTGTTTGTAGCCTTCGATTTCTCATAACTTAGCATAAATAGAGGTGCTCATTCTATCAATTGATACACTTATCAATTTGATTATCTCGATGTTATTTTGTTGTGATTTTTGAGTTGGTAAGTTGAGAGATTGTGAGTTGAGAGTTCATTTGATATTTCATATTGGTGATTATTGTGAAAGTAGTAAGAAGTTAGAAGAGGGAAATCAAGTTGATCTTGAAGGAAATATCAAGTGAATTTGAGGATTAGAGCTAGGAAGGAGTTTAATTAATTGGAGCTTTATACAAGCATGCTAGTTTTTATACCTTTGTCTTTTATGTTGGAAATGTTAAATAGTTTTGATTAATGTTGGAAAGGAATGGTTTTGAGTATGTTGTGATGCTTCTTTATTCTTGCATGTTCTTGGTTGTTACTTGCTTTGATGGAACCTATCTATGGGGTTAATACTTTTATATACCCTATATGGGAATTTATATGATGATGATTCTATTTAAACTATATGTAGTTAGTCTATACTAGACATATGTAGAATGAAATGTGAAATTTGGAATATAACGATGTCTTGAGGTAACTTGACATTCTTAGCTTATAATTCTAGGTAAACCTTTATGAATAGTGAGGTTAGCAATACAATGGTAATGGTGGAATGATAGGCATATCATCATTGATAGGAAGTGAGGTCATGCAAACCATTTTGATATTCTATACTTGATTGATCACTTGATCATTACTTTACTTTGATTGAAACACTAGGTTGAGAATAACCTATTTAGTTGGGTCATTTACTTGATTAGTGATTGAAGCACATAGGTTGGGATCAACCTATATAATCGAATTGATCATTTGATTGTTGATTTTATCTTTTGATTGAGGTCATTTATTGGTGAAATTATACTTTTGATGGGAGTCATTTAATGTTGAGATTACACTCTTGATTGGAGACTTTTATTGTTGAGATTGTACTTTTAGAATAGAGTCATTTAATGTTGTGACGTTATGTTTATCCATGTGTTTAATTGGTAAGATATAGTTTCTTTGTGATACTTATAGCAATGTCCTTTTGATATGAGTAAATGAGAAGGTTATTCCAGAGGTTAGGATAATCCATGAGAAATGGGATAGTCTTCAAATAGAATACTAATGGTCAATACAAATCGAGCAAATAAATGTGGTGAATAGATGACCTCACTTGAAGTTACTGGGTGATGAATCTTTGGCCAAAGTAGTGCAGGTAGCCATTGTCTACATTGTCAGTTCATTGTGAAATCCAATATTACATTCTAGGCTGAGGTAATCATACATGTAGAAGTAGACATTATGGTAGCTCATTATGTAAGTGATGCATAAACCATTTAAAAATTAAATGGATGAAAGGTTCTTATGCCAAGATGGAAAGAGGAATAGAAAAAAAAGGGAAACAAAAAGGGAAGTTAAGATTCCCAAAAACTTATCCAAGTTTGGGACTAGGAAAGAGTCATCCTTGGAGTTGAAAACTCCTAAACCAACAACTCATTAGGATGTACCTTTGGATTGCAGAAGATTACACAACCAAGTTTAGTAGGAATTTTATGGAGGATTACCAATGAGTAGCTTCACCTTATGAAATGCTTTAAATGAATCTAAGGGATAGAAAGAATTGAAGTAATTCCCCTTATTAATACTAACTTGTAGATGCAAAGAGTCAAGGATTTTGGATTACATAAGGATAATATGAAGCTATAAGTGTGCTTTATGAAAAAAAAAAAATTGCTAGCATAAATTAGAAACTTAGTCAAAGTAGAAAGACAACATTTTGTGAATTAAAATCAACAAGAGAGGTATCCAAGTGGCAAGATAACCCTTGAAAGACCTGATTTAGTACAAGGTTAAAATCTTGCAATGATAATTGGAACCAAGAGTGAAGAGTTGGTACCTTAGAATAAGGGGAAAGACCAAAATGGTTAGGAAAAGAAGCAACCTATGAAGAATAAAATTTGACATGATTCCACCAATTAGAATAGGCAAGGTCAATTTGGAGGTTCTAATTAAAATGGGGAAAAGAAACCAAGCAACTTTAGAGTGTCTAAAGTTATGAGAAAAAGAAATTACCAAGAATTTGGACAAAATTACTTAGAAAGATGATTACAAGGTAAAATATTTGAAAGAAAATCAAACAAATTCGAACAAAGTGCTCAGTAAGAGCATAGTTTGGTTGAAGTGCAAATTGAATTTACCAACTTGTCAACGAAAGTAAAAGTTATGTTTAGAAGATGTTCCAATGAATATAGTTAAAAAGCTATTAGGATACATGGAAAAGAGAATTGGAAAGAAATATTAGAGTATCTCTCAGTTGGAAAAGTTGTTGATTATCCATTAGATATCGTTACTATGTGGTGCAAGAGCACCTTGGAACCAAAATTGTCAATCAAGGTTGATTAGGTCTAGGCTATAGTTTTGGTGTCTTTTGTCTAAATAAGGTCACTATGACCATTTTGTTGTTGAATTAGGAATATTTGATTAATATTATATGTCTAGGGGATGTAGATTGCAAATAGTGAAAAAAATATTGAAAAGTTGTTGATTATGCAAAAATGCAAAATTGTAAAGTTGTAAAAAGCAGATTTGAGGAAGGCAAATGATCATATACTTCAAAATTCAATTTTGTTCAATGGAGATAGTTGGTTTAGAGTGGAAGCATTATAAATATGATGTAAAATATTGATTGAAGGTTGATCTGGAAGATTGAAAGAAGAATAAATAAAGAATACCCCTGTTTTTAGTGTTTTTTGTGTTTTTCATATTGTGTTGGGACTGTACAGTCTGTACAACTCCATAATGCTCTAAATTTGTTTTGGATTCATTTGAAGGTGTGAGTTGGACATTTAATTCTTTTGGTTTGATCTTCTAATAGTAATCTTGGTGCAAGTTACAGCAAATTCCTTGAGACTAGTTTTATACCCTGTTTTAAGGGTTTGTAGTCTATAAGATGTAAACCCGACCCATTCCACTTTTTGTGGTGCCTGTGACTTGTGGAATGGGTCTCCATCATTGGGAAAAATATGTGTTCATGTTTTTTTGTGTAGGGGAGGTCAAATAAGGTGTTGGGCATGGAGCCCTAATGGTGAAAAGAGAGGTTTCTCCATGAATTAGTGAGGTTTTGATAAGCCAAATTGAAATTTATGTTGGGGAAATGTGTTGTATTGATGTATTGAGTTTGTGCAGGTCAAATAGGTCCCGTTTGAAGTGGTTTTAGAGTTGTGGAAGGATTTGAAGCAAGATTTTCAATAACCCTAGGTTTTTTCCTATAAAAGAGGGTTTTGGAGTTAGACAACTTGGGGAATGAATTTATGCAAGAAAGTTGTGAAATCCTTAGTTTGAACACACTAGAAATTCTTCCCAATTGGATTTGGTGAATCTGGAAGTTTGTAGAGGCAAGGTCCTTTGGAAATTAGGCCTAATTTAAAGGCTAGAAAGTGAAAAAACTTGATTTCGTTGGAGTTGTTGCAAAATAACCAATTGTGATTTGTTGATATGTTTTAGAGCACCTAAATGGGTCCCTAAAATAGTATTGGTTTTGGTCCAAAAGAACCCATTGGTTATGGTATACCCAATTGAGTGGGTTGGCTATGCTACAAGGAATTAGGTTGAATTGGTGAAAGGTGAAGAATTTTGTGAATTATGTCTTGAAACTGTTGTTGTTGATTGATTTTTGTGTCAAGTTGTGTTGCAAGACCTCCCTTTTTTACATCAGGTGGTATCAAAGTGAGGAATTAGTTCCATGAAGAAGAAAGTTGCAGTTTGTGATTGGAAGGTGAAGAGGCAAGATTGTGAAGATGCCTCCAAAAGCTAGTGCAATGGCAAAGGAGATAAAGGAATTGAAAGAGTAGTTGTTTCAGAAGGAAAGGATCTACAAAGAGTCAAGAATCCACCTTAGCAAGGATAATAGCTCTGGAGAAGAACCAGCGAAGAGGAATGGTGAATGAAGACCAAAGTGATAAAGAAGATGAAGGGGAAGAAGGAAACCCTCTAGTTGGAGTCCAGAACGATGAAGATGACTTAGACCCTAATGAAAGGAGAATGATCAAGATGGTAAAGGTAGTAAGAGGTGACAACACTCCAAAAGTGAAGTTTGAAGTGCCTATGTACAAGGGTAAGATGGATAGAGAAGAGGTTTTAGCTTGGATTGATGCTTTAGATAACTTTTTTGAATTTGAAGATATAGAGGATAGTAAAAAGGTAAAATATGCAAAGAAAAAATTGAAGGGTCCAACCCTCACATGGTGGAATTTTGTTCAAGAAGATAGGGTCAAGAAAGGTAAGTCTAAGATAAGCTCTTGGGATAGGATGGTAGCAAAAGTTAAGGCTCAATTTTTACCAGCAAATTATGCCATACAAACTTTTATGAAATTGCAAGATTTGAAGCAAAGGGAGTTGGATGTAATGTCATATACTGAGGAATTTCATAGATTATGCACTAGTGCAGGTCACAGTGAAGGGTTGAAAGAGTGGCTAGGTATTTCAGTGGCTTGAGATTGAACATAAGAGATGAAATTATTTTGAATCCTCCTAAGACAATAGAAGAATGTTTCCAAATGGAAATAAGGGCAGAAGATAGAATCAAGAGAAGACAAGAAAGACAAGGAAGGGGAAGAGGTAACATGAATAGGGGAAAAGGCACAAGACAGTCCAAAGAAGATCATGAAGATGCTAGTAAAAGTAGAGAACAAGCACCTGAATCAAGAGGTGGATGGAGAGGTGGAAGAACAATTTTTAGGAAAAGAAGAGATTACAATGAGTTTGCAAGAAAGTATTACAAGTGTGGCAAGTATGAGCACCCTTTCATCAAGTGTCTAGAGATGTTTGGATCAACTTCAAGTGGATGAGAAAAGAAGAATGAAAGAAAAGCACAAATTGTTTAAGAGGATGAGGCTAAAAGTTCAAATTCAAATACTCTACATGCAACTCTTGAAGTAGGTGAGATACTCATGATGAAAATACAAGTGTTGAAGACCTCCAAGGAGAAAGAGCTAATCCAAAGAAGAGCCTTGTTTAGGACAACCTATAGATGCAAGAATAAGGTATGTAAAGTAATAGTTGATTCAGGGTGTACTAACAACATTGTATCTAGTGAAATGGTGAATAAATTGCATTTGGAAAGAGTGCCTAAAGAAAAGCCATACAAAGTCTCATGGGTTAGTGATAATTAGTCTATGGTGGTGTGTGAACAAGCAATAGTTGATTTTTAGATTGGTCAATATAGGGATAGAGTAGTTTGTGACATATTACCCATGAATTGATGCCATATGTTGCTAGGAAGGGTCTGGCAGTTTGATAGGCCATTCATATACAATGGGAGGAAAAAAACATACACAATTGAGAAGGATGGTAGGAAATTCATCTTAACTCCATTGGATGAAGAGGAAAAAGAGCATGGTGAGATCATTATGATTGGGAAAAGGGAATATGTGAGTGTTGATGAAAGTAAGAGTCGGGGATTGGTAGCTAATGCAAGGCAGGACAAAGTGAAGGTAGCAGACAAAGGAAAACAAAAGAATGTGCAGCCAGTTGTGAAGGAGAATGTTTACATGTGGAAGAAGAAAATGGAATGGAATTTGTCTCAGTCTAGTATGGAGAAAATTAAAGGTGATAAGACTATGGAAAGGCAAGAAGTAGGTGGTGGAATACTTGTTGGGACAATCAAGTGTCCTGTAGGTGTGAATATAGTAAAGGGGAAGTCAAATGATGTTGGTACAAGGGTTTGAAATTTTGATAAGAATACAGTGAATTATAATGATGATAGGATAGTGACAAGTAAATGGAAAGATATAGTTGATAGTAGCAAGGAGGCAAATAGACAAAGCATTGGACAGTGGTCTAAACATGGAAAGAAAGAAAATAAGAAAGAAGCGATGGAAATTGATGGAGGTGAGTGTATAGGTGTAAAGTAAGGTGATAACACAATATTTGAAGATGGAGAAGGTAAAATACACCCCACAAAATAGTATGAAAGAGTGGAGCAAGAAACAAGTGAAGACAAGGACAAGCATGTTGACCTGACAGTGAGAATAAAAAAAAAAGTGAACCTAATGGAAGAATGCAAGAAGGATAGAGGCATGAAGAACAAAAGGGAGGACAAGTCACATTAATCTTTCCAAGAGACTTGGAAAAGTTACAAGTTGGGGTGTATGGTGCAGGAGCACCTTGGAACCAAAATTGTCAATCAAGGTTGATTAGGTTTAGGCTTTAGTTTTGGTGTGTCTTTTGTCTAAATAAGGTCACTATGACCATTTTGTTGTTGAATTAGGAATATTTGATGAATATTAGATGTCTAGGGGATGTAGATTGCAAATAGTGCAAAAAATATTGAAAAGTTGTTGATTATGCAAAAATGCAAAATTGTAAAGTGGTAAAAAGCATATTTGAGGAAGTCAAACGGTCATATACTTCAAAATTCAGTTTTGTTCAGTGGAGACAGTTGGTTTAGAGTGGAATCATTATAAATATGATTTAAAATCTTGATTGAAGGTTGATTTGGAAGATTGAAAGAAGAATAAATAAAGAATACCCATGTTTTTAGTGTTTTTCTATGTTTTTCATATTGTGTTGGGACTGTACAATCCATACAACTCCATAATTCTATAAATTTGTTTTGGATTCATTTGAAGGTGTGAGTTGGTCATTTAATTATTTTGGTTTTATCTTCTAACAGTAATCTTGGTGTAAGTTAGAGCCAATTCCTTGAGACTAGTTTTATACCTTGTTTTAAGGGTTTGTAGCCTTAAGATGTAAACCCACCCATTCCACTTATGTGGAACCTATGACTTGTGGAATGGGTCTCCATCATTAGTAAAAATATGTTTTAATGTTTGTTTTGGTGTGGGGAGGTCAAATAAGGTGTTGGGCATGGAGCCCTAATGGTGAAAAGAGAGGTTTCTCCATGAATTAGTGAGGTTTTGATAAACAAAGTGAAAATTTATGTTGGGAAGTGTGTTGTCTTGATGTATTGAGTTTGTGCAGGTCAAATAGGTCCTGTATTTGAAGTGGTTGAGTTGTGGAAGGATTGGAAGCAAGACTTTCAATAAAACCCTAGGTTTTTGCCTATAAAAGAGGGTTTTGGAGTTAGACAACTTGGGGAATGAATTTATGCAAGAAAGTTATGAAATATTTAGTTTAAACACACTATAAATGCTTCCCAATTGGGTTTGGTGAATCTGGAAGTGTTTAGAGGCAAGTCCTTTGAAATACTATTTGCACAACTATGTGGTGCTAGATGAAACATAGTGGAATCTTCAGACGTTTGTAGGGGATCTCCAGGTAAGGGTAGTAGAATCTTATTATAGGAATGAAAAATTCGAGGGAGAAATTAGTTACTCTCCCAATAAGGAAAGATTCTAAAATCCCTTATGCACTTATAGATGAATCGTTGAAACTCCTGGAACATAAAGGTGTAGGAAGGAAAATTATGAAACTAAGAACAAGGATTATAAAAGAATGTAAAAAGTAGCTATGGGATTGGGTCAACAATGTTATAGTTATATGTAGAGAAAATGGAACAGCTTGACCCCAAAGTTATAGAGAAAGGAACCTCATCTGGTATACAATTTTACCACCATGCTTGAGAGGGTATGCAGGTACATGAAAATTGGTGCTAACATAGGAAATTTTTGGGTACCACTCACATTTCACCCACCTATGCTACTCTATCCAGTTCCACATTGGACCGAGGAAAAAGGTGAGGAGTGTGAGAAAGTTGGGATCATCAGAATGAGACAACTTGCAGCTTATAGAGGTTTCTACTTAAAGCATATCAAGGGAGTTGATGTTATTATGGACCTCAGGGAGATCACCCTGTGTTATAATATGTACCCCTAGTGTTTTGCTCGAGGACAAGAAAAAGTATAGTTGGGGGGAATGATGAGTCTACTTATTGGCCTATTTTTTGTTGTTTATATGCATGCTTTTAGACATTATCAGACAATCATTTCAGACAATACTCTTATGCTATGCTATATTTTCATTCTTACTATACAACCTTGGACCTAAATTATAGTAATGGAAATATAATTGTGATATAATAACATTGCATGGTTTATATGTGAGTATGTATGAAATGTGGTTGGAATTTTGTGTTTAATCATGGTAATTATCTTTATGTATATGTTTTTTAGATTAACCTCTTACAACCCAAGAATAAATTGTAGCTTGCAACAATTGGAAGCTCTAGCCTACAACAACTGGAAGTTGTAGCCCACAGCAAAAGGAAGACTTGGATAGCGAAATAGGGGAAGTGCCAGATCAAGTTGAATACAATAACTATCATGTGGAGGCACCTGATGGATTTATTCATGCATCATTATGATAGATAATAAGGCACTAAGATAAAAATTATTTTTGTTGATAGGATTCTAGATGATTGTTTGTGTGTTACATGCAAATCTGTTTTGCAAAGTTTTAATTCTATTATTTTCAATTATAGTTTGAACAATTCAATCTACTCTAATATCTAGGACTTGTAGTTAATTATTTTGGTTAGGAGTTGTGTTTAGAATAAACTCCCCCATGTTTGTGCTTGTATATATCTGATGGTTGAGTCCTTAGTTAGTATTGTTGATTCAGTATTTTTTTATCAGTTATTTTTTTAGTTTTTAGTTATTAGCTACAGACATGTTAATTATTCAGAAGTGATTTCCTTGAATACAATCTATGAGGAAGATTTTTTGCAATCTTTTGTGATGCTTAATGAAGGAAGTTCAAGTTCATATGGAAACTTGCAGAGTCTGAAGATTTAGATTTGGTTTTAGTTAAGTGAAGACAGCCACTTGAGCAGGCCACTCAAGGTAACTGTTCTTCACTACAATTGTAGTTGTTTATTTATGTTAGTAGTTATCTTTGTTGATCATTGCTTTATGAATTGCATGTAACCTATAATAGATTATCATATTGTCATTGTCAATAATGATTTTTCATGTGCATGAATACGTTAAATGATTTGTAGTACTCCATAGGTTATAATAAGTTCAATTACTAGTTTGAGTAGTTTTGAGTTAGTTTTAGTAATTATTTGTAGGCACCCATAGCCATTAGTGCTAGTTTACTTTTCTTCACTGTTATGCATTTCTATGATTTTCCAACAAGTAGAATACCTTTAGTAAGATAATCTAGGTAACCTCAAGTCTCTGAAGGCACGTATAGTGCAACACCATCACAAGTTTACAAACCTTGGTTGGCAATTTAATGAAGTATTTACAATGTTGAGTGAATTGTTCAACTAGTCATACCTTTGAATTGTGTGGTTTCTACCAAGTTTACAATATACTAGTTTAGACTCTACACATATGTTATGAGAGGAATACATATGTGTTTAAATGAATGGTTACTTGTAGATTTTTATCAAATTATTAATTTGACTAGGCATTCATTATAGTGTGAGGTAACTATCCATTGTACAATTTCATCATTAGGTGTATGCACATTGGGCCAATTTTGATATTAATTTGGATATGTGTCTGAATGACTAGTTAATGCATAAAATAAATTAATAACTTCCAATGGTTTTGCACAAGGATCATGAATGTTATTCTTACATCCCTTTGTGGACCAATAACATGTTGCTATATGGTGTCTAAATTAGTGAGGACTATGCAATGCTACAATGGATTTCTTCATGTGTGTTGATAAGAGAAAAAAATGTCTCATCTATTAGCTAAATTAGTGTTTTCTTCAATCAAAGAGAATTGGTATGTTGCTTGAATGATGAGGAAAGTGAGGGATTTTTAGTAGTCAAGATTTCATATCTTGAAAATTATGATATGGGTTCTTGAAATTTTTGGACAAAAATTAGGAAACAAGAAGGTGAAAAAAACCCATTAAATTTCACAAAAATCAAGTTTGTGGTTTGAGAGAAAACTTCACCAGTCCATATGTTATAATTTCTTCATTCATTTGCTTCCATGCTCTTGAATCTCTAGAACTAAGTAGGATCTAAGTGAAGGATAAGTATGATAGCATTTATGAAGAGGTTGAGGAGTTTGGGCTTCTATGAGTAGTTAAGGGACAACATTTGGAGCTTTTGAAAGTAGCAGTTTCAAGCATTAAAGGAAATTGGAGTGACTTGGACAGAAGTTGAGAGAATGTAGGGGAAATTGCAAATATCTAGGGAGTTGTTCAACCCATTTTATGGATAGTTGAGAGCATATAGGAGCATATTGAAGAGTTTTGATGATAGAAGAGGTCAAGGAAGGACTTTTTCAGCTCTCCAACACCTTTTTGGAGCTTGTTTAGGGGCTGCAAAATAGGCATATTTGTTTTGGATGACCAAAGGAGATTGACTCAGCAAGATGAAAAGACTTATCTTTTCCCCCTCAACACATGTTCCTATCTTCTAGCAAGTTGTTGCACAACTATAAGGCTCATCGTTCAGACCTTTATTTTGGGGAAGATTTTCATGAAATAATATAGTTCAGTATTTTAGTAGCAGTAGTTGTTTGTAGTTTCATTTCTTGGCATTCATTTCATTTCTAGTTCTTTACATTTCTAGTATTTCCCTTTACAAGTTTCTTAGGATTGATTTGATTCCAGCATTTCATTTCCAGATCCTTACATTTCCAGTTTTTCCCTTTATAAGTTTCTTAGGATAGATTTTATTCCAGTATTTTATTTATAAGCTCTTAGATTAGATTTGATTCCAACAATTTCTTTCATGCATTGATTTTCAATTATGTTTGTCGAAAAAGAATGTCATGAAAATGGTTTCTTCTCCCTCTTGCATATCACCATGGACACCACCCTGGATTGATATTTATAATTAAACGATGAGGACTGCAACAACTCTTATCATGTGTGATGGTTTTAAATATGTCTTGGTGGCATCTAAATCTTATGTGGCAATGCTAACTTGTCCTAGTGGGCCTTGTTAGGAAATTTACCATGTTGATCAAACCATTACCTACTTAACCCCATAAAAGAAAAGCATGCATACAAACTTAGAAAATAACCATATTACAAAGATCCAAGAAATTTACCAAAAACTACACAACATATACCGTAGTAAAGCCTCAAAATGGAAAAACCTAGTCTTCAAAAGCATCTACACAATGTATTATTCAACAATGGAACCATTACAATACACATAGAGTTTTCATGAGTACTTATAAAACATCAAGCTCCTTTGATGCATCCTTCATGTTTCTAAGCAAGTAACCATACATCCCATGCCATGCTTCACATATGAACTCAATAAGAGAGCTCAATACAATAACAAGCCAAACAACCTACTACCAACATCAACCACTAAACATGTGTATTTTTTTATAGAATCAAGCTCATACAAAACAACCAAGTCCCTCAAAACTAAGAGTGCACAAAACTATTGACCCTAACATTTTCTTTTTGGTTTTATGTTTTTCCAATATTAAATATCTTCCCATGTACAACCCACACATAAAATATCTAACCAATGTCACATATGATTTTTAAATTAGACCAAATAAATACTTAATTTGACTAATCACATCTCTAAATATGTACCATAAATAGATATTTATTTTACATAATTAAAATAATTCTTTCTTGTGTGTGGACAACACCATTTTCATAACATGCCTTAACTCCTTAATATTGGATTTTGTGTTGATGTTGGCAAGTGACATCTTTTGAGTGGTCAATGGCTAATTTTAGCCTAGCAACTAATAGTTTGAGTGTGACCCTCTATTTTATGCGCCATACACTATAAATATTAAGAAATGTTATCGAATTTTGCTTTGCACTTGCCAATTATATTTGCTTGCAATTTTCTAAATACATTAACAAATTCATTTTGTCCATATCTTGCAATCATAATAGTTCATGAGATGAGATCTCTTTGATACATTATGTCAAAAAATTCATGTGCCTCACATATGCTTCCATATTTTGCATACATGTCTAATAAGTCACTTGCAGCTATAACAACTATCAAAATTCTTCTATTCTTTATACTTTGGTGGATGTCCATACCTTGTTCCAAAATTCCCATTTTCACATAAGTTAGGAGTATGTTGGCAAATATTAATTGTTTAGGTTGGAGACCTAATTTTTGCATATAATAAAATAATATCCTTGTAAGGATGTTGTGGATGATGAAATGTGAATCATGAAAAATAGAACAATGCAATAAAAGTACCAAATTCACACTCAACAATCACTCAATAAAGCTCAAGATCTATGCTCAAAATAAAATAGTATACCACTTACATCATCATGGCAAGGACCTTGATTTGCTCCATTATTTCTGTGACAGTAGCTTGAATGCTTGGTATATGGATTGCTCTTCAAAGTAGAGTAACCATGTAAGCACAATGATAGTATGATGCAATGATAATGATAGATGATACTCTTGCTTGATAATGGTAATGTATTTTTTTATCATAATGTAGGCTAGCTAGGGGATATGAATGAATGAAGGCTTTGCAATTATATACTTTACATGATATTTGATCAATGATGGAGATTAATTAAAAAGATTAATGGATAGGAAAATTTGAGATAAGGTAGGAGCTAAAAATAGATAAGATTAAATTAAATAAATAAATTTATTTAATTCATAAGAGAATAGTTGGGAAGTAAATAAAATATTAATTTTATTTATTTATTTTAGAGGTGTAGCTAATTAAATAATTTATGAAAAATATTTAATTATAGTGGACCAAATATAATTTGATTTTAATAAATATTGGAGATAAAATGATAAGTGATGAGTTAATTAAATAATTAATATAGATATGCTAAAAAGATTAAGATAATTAAATAATTAAAATAATATATAATTATTATTATGGGTGATAAGGGAGAAATATTAACTTAATTAATTAAAATTATTTAATTTATATGGATAAAAGAATTGATGAGGATAATGATAACATGACAAGATGAAAATGCATTTGTCATTTTTAGTTGTTTACATTTCGCCCCTCTTTGACACAATGTATTATATGATAGTGTTTCAAAGAAATAAGATTGATATGAAAATTTTTACTAGTGACATGCCCCAAGTATGGCCCAATGATACCAAGGAATGGAGGTATTCCCCTTGAGAGATTGACCAAGAAAAATAAATTTTCTCTTGAGCTCATGATAGGATGGATTAGCTAGGTCTACGATAATGATGATGATGATACATATGTATATGATGGATATTTATGATGTTGATATAATTGTTTTCAATTATAATGTTATGATGTAAGACATGTTATAGATTCTTCCGATGCTCTAATGTTATAATTATATGGATGATTATGATGCACATGTTATAATTATGATAGTATGATGCATGCTAATAGTTGTGAATGTAGGATATATAGTGAAGTCAATCTCCACCAAGGATTAAATATCAAAATGAAACCTATCAATGGGAGATGCAACAAATAGTAATATGAAAGATGGATGCCAAATGAAAAGGACACTTTGTGATTTTGGTTATATCAACATATGTGAAGAGGAATACTATTTTTAAATATAGAAAGTAAATATTATCCACCAAAGTAATGGGGAACTAGGATGCCTTTTTGTATTCCTTGCATGTAATTTGACACAAAACAAACAACTATTATCCTTATATACTAGATTTATTGATCTTATTCGAATATATGAGGAAGTAAAAATTAGATCATGATTATCATAATATACAAAAGGTATGAGGCACCCAGAATGCAAAGGACATATGTGTATGCAAGAAGCTAGCCCAATCATATACAAGGTAAGTAAATGCCATTCCCATCAACCCTTTTTGAATGTGTGAGGATGAAAAACATAAAGCATGAATATCCTCATATACAAAAGGTATGAAGAACCTAGTATGTATAGGATGTGTAGATAAGCAAGAAGCTACCCCAATCAAACACAAGGTGAGTAAATGTCATAACCACCAAACTTTTCAGAATATGTGAGGAAGTGTGACTTAGAGCATGAAAATCTTAATGCACAAAAAATATGAAGAACATGTTGGTGTACATAGGTGTTTTACCTATCTAGTTTTTATTTACATGTTAATTCCACTTAGTTCCTAGGAGGGAATCTTTGTAGTCAAGTATTATTTGTCACTTATCTTTTGGAATTTAATGCTTGTGTCCTAGGTTATTTAATATTTGTTTGGGTAGTTATCTCATTGTATAGGATTAAGACACAAATCAATATCTTATCTAATCCTATCTCATATTTTTCCTTTATAAGAAAGGAATCATTTGTACATCATAACCAATTTAGTTCATTATAAGTCTAATATATCACTACAATCTTGAGTATTGCATATTGGCCATATCTTGTATCCATCGTTGTGATTTCATGTTCTTGCTTCCCCCTCTTGTAGAAGTTTATTTTTGGTTTTTGTAAGTGATCCTGGAGGCTTGAGTTCTTGAGTGACTCTAACAAAACCTAGTATTCAAGGGATATTTACTTCATGCATGAATCCACCCCAATCACACATTAGGCAAGTGAAGTATGTTAGTAGTATTATGAGGATGACTGAAAAATATGACATATAAGAGATAATGACCATGATTCACTCCAAGCTTCTTTAAGCACATTAGCCTTTCATCGAGCAAGCATAAGACTAAGGAAAAAAATAAAACCAAGAAAGAAAAAAGAAAGCAAATATCAAAATAAATAAAAAATCAACATATCTCTTGCCAAAAGATAAGCTCAATTTTAATATTGTCTATTGTAAGAAGGATGCATCTGTTAAGGCATAAATTTATTTTGAAAGTTCCTATCATAGAAAATATATTTTTGTTAAGGCATTAAAGTGTTTTGATAGTGATAGCTAAAGATATGAAACAAGTTATGCAAGCCATATACTTAGTTCAACAGTTGAGATTCATTTGTGCATGATTTTTGTTAAAGCCCTTTTTTTTTTGAAATGTGTAGTTTGTGTTTATTTCAATGTCAAGTATAAGTAGCGTATGTATAAATTATATTCTCAAGATAGTGACACAAATATAATCCAATGACTAGATCAAGGACAAGGTGCCCTAGTTATGCATAGGATCCTTTATTATGAGATGGATAAGAGGATATGATGGGTAGCTAGGTGGATAGGTGAAACAAAAGATACTAATAATTTGTGAAGCCATGATAGGTGGATAAGTCAACCATAGGAGAATGAATCTCCAAATATTATTTTGCAAAGGAACAAGATACCCTTACTAGAGGTAGAGATAAATATTATTTACTAGAACTAGATTTGTGAGTTTAAAAAAAAAGATTGAAATAGAAATATGTTTACTTGAACTAGCCTCACATGTTTCACGCAAGAAGATCAAGATTGAGATATGTTTATTTGAACTATCCTTGCAAGTTTAAAGAAGGAATACCAATATAGAGATATATTTTTGATAAGATAGAGATATTTTTACTTGAACTAACCTTGTGAGTTTCAAGTAAGAAGATTGAGAGAAATTATTTACTTAGACTAGACTTATGAGTCTAATCAAATATATAAGATAAGGATTGTTTACTTGAACTAGACATGTGAGTCCAATAAAATAAAGTATATTGTAAATAAAAAATAGTAAAAAAAATTTGCAGGTGAAGGGATGGTGTATAAAGGATATGGATTGTAAATGAAGTAGGGTTTTGTATTTTTCAAAGCATAGATGAATATTTTTTTCCCCTAGTTTTATCAAGATAAAAGATGAAAGGGTAGGGAGATGAATTTGATTGGATAAGGGATATATGATAAAGGATATGGATAGGATAATGAATATCAAAGGAATGAAGGATGTATTTGGATAGGTGTATGGATATGTGATGGAAAGGATGACTTAAGGATAAATGGAGGTTTTGGATGAGCATGTTTGAATGCCAATTTAGTTAGTGCTTCGATATGCATTACTTGGATATGGATATTGGGATCTTGTGGAGGATTAGAATCATGACATGAAAGGATATCTTGATCTTGAATTGGGATGGGATCACTACATGGAATGGAAGGTATGGAATCATGAGATGGAAGAGGACTAGTCATTGTATGGGATGGAAATTGTGCTTTGATCCTAATTTAGAATGGAATTGGAAGATAGGGTGGAAGGGATGTCTTGCTTTTGATTTGGAGAGGAAACGTAGGATGGCATGAAAGTGAAAATGATACCTTACTCCTAAGGTGACATAGAAAAGATACTTAGGTCTTGAGATGGAGTGGTATTATGAAGGGGAAGAAGGAATATATATTGATATTGAGATGTAAAGGGCTCATTGGAAAAACTACTTTGATCTTGATTAGGAATGGGCTCATGAGATGGCATGAGAGGGATACTTTGATCTTGATTTGGAAGGGTATCATTGGATGTTATTTTTCAACTATATGTTATGATTGTATACTCAAGAGTTGCATTTTTATGGAAGGAATTACTTCTACTTGAGCTATGGTGTATTCATATGGAACATATGTATAATTAGAATTTCTAGAGTGATAACCTTTGTTGGAGGTATTTTATTTTTTGTGGTTAAGATTTGGATCTACGTATATCTTGAGATCATGATTGGATAAAGGGGGGGTATTGTCTATAGTAATATCACCTTGGTCTATAATATCTTCAATAATATTTTCCAATTTGAAGCATTGAAGAGTATTATGTCCTTTGGTTCTATGGTACTCACAATATTCACTCTTTGTACCATGGAGGTTTAACTTGATGTTCATCATTTTTTATTTTTGGTGATGTGTTAATCTTAGCTTGAATCAATTTTGTAAGGATGATTCAATAAGTTCCCCTAAAGGAGTGCACTTTCTTTTAGGATCATTATTTTGTCTAAGGTGGCATCCTAAGAATATTAACACCTTGATTATTTTGTTGATTGTTTACTGCTAGTTGTAGGGTAGGTTGTAGTTGATTTTTTTGGACTATTTTGCATCTAGCACACCATTAGTGGTATTTTTCTTGTGTTTGGTCCAAAACCTAGGTTTATCATTTGATGTTGAGGGGTTATCCTTGTTTTCCAAAAAAAAAATCACAAGAACCTTAGCAATGAGATATTTTTCAACATTCATAGCCCTTTCAATAACCTCTCCAAATGTGTTACCACCTTGAATTTGCAAGTGAAAGGCCATATCAAGGGTTAATTTTTGAGTGAAAATATGAACAAGTTGTTCTTATGGGTTAACATAAGGAAGTTTACTTGCCATGTTTCTCCATCTTTGTAGAAAGGAAGAAAATATTTCCTCATTTGTTTGTTTGGTGTTGTAAAGGTTAGTCATAGAAGTTTCATGTTCAATGTTATATGAAAAATGGTTAATGAATTTATCTTCCAACTCGTTAAAATACTTGATACCATGAGGAAAATGTGAAATCCACTCAATAACTTGACCTCCTAATCTTATAGGAAAGATACATTATATATTTATCATTACGAGCAACCTCAAGACAAGCTATGTAAAATTCTCTTATAAGTTCTCTTTGATCACCTTTTCCTTTGTATTCATAAAAATTAGACATTTCAAATTTTTGAGGAAAGCATACTACGACCAATGACATAGTATAGGTTAACTACACCCAATCCATATGAATTCAAGGCATATTTAATCCACTAAATATTAGTCCCAATAAGATCATTCAATGTAAACTAAACTAAGAATCCATTAAAACTAACATATTAAATCATAAAAGCCTCAAAAACACCTATTCTAATCCATTGAAATTTATCCTATTGGGGGAGTGGTGTCGCATTGATGTGGAATGATGACCCTTTCCCAATCCCTTAGATAATAAACTTGTTTCAATCAATTCTATTGAAGAGAATCGACGAAACCGATTAAAGATGTGTGATAAAACATTATTCAAATGCTAAATTAATATGATGAATGCTAATATGATCGATATAGGTCTATGAAAATCTACTCTAAATGTATGCAAGCTTCAAAATATTAAAACCCTAATTGTAAAATATGCTAAATATATGTACCTATGTTATCATGGAAGCCATTAATGGATGCATTAAGCTAATGATGCAAGTAAATTAAGCTAAAAGGATTCTATATAAGTGATAAATATGAGTGCAAGTGAAAGTGATTTTAACAGCATAAGTTTTCTCTTAAAATATGGATCCATTTGTCTCCAAATAGTGACCTATTTATAGGACAAATGAGAAATGAAGGGTTAAGATTAAAAATTTTAACCAATGGTCAAAATTGGAGGAAAGATGAAACATGGATCAAGGATTCTCATCAATGGATGAGAATCAATGATCACATGGATCAAGAAAAGAATCAAGGGTTCATATTGTTCCAAACAAACACACTTTCAAAACTTGCACAAAAAGTCTTGTTGAAAGTTTGTTGTAAGGGGGGATATTCTTTTTTTCAAATGAGTGAAGAAAGAGAATATTATCAAATAATATTCTCATGGGTGAGGAAAATTAGATATTTAGTTAAGTAAAACCAAATTTAATTGTGCAAAAGGGCGAACCATAGATTTTTGGCACCCACTTGCTTTCTATCACTTCTAGGGTTTTTCACCTAAAATGAGAGAGATAGGCTAAAAATGCTTATGATTACATTCAATGTCAATACAATATGGATGGAATATGGATGTAATATGTATAAATGTGATGTTTGAATGCAAGAAACAAATAATATCGATTGACTAATGAATAGAAGCTAAAGGAAAACAACTTGTTTGAAAACACGTTATGTAATACAAAATCACCTAAAAATAAATAGTAAACTGCAACATAAATGAATCAAACTAAAAGTGTGCACCTAGAAATGTGGATGAAGGCTAGAAATGACACTTGAAATTTTTTTGATGCTATTTTTCAAGCCTGGAGGGACTCATTCGCCATTATGGGTGAATCAGTCGCAATTCTGCAAAACTGAACCAGAGCCCATTTTGGACAAAAGGGTATCTAAAAATGCAGAAAACCAAAAAATGACCCTGGAGTGGGACTCATTTTCCAGTCCAATTTTTAATTTTTGAATATTCAAAAGTGGAATTTGGAGCTTTCAGTCTGCACTTTGGTTCTCTACAGGTGTCCACTTCCAAAACTCTGATTTTTGAACTTGAAAATGAGTTTTTGTTGATATTTTGACTTGTTGAGTGAAGAGAAGATTTGAACAACTTTACAACTTGATTTCTAATGATTTTCGAGCTTCCAAGAGTCTTAAATCTGCATACACACGAGACAAGAGAGAGAAATGGTGAATGTTAGGGTATGGGGGTTTGCCTTGGTCAAACCCCTTTTAGGTAATTAAACCAAAATGATGATAGAAAGGAATGAAACATGCAATAATGGAATTGATTACCTTTCCATGATGTTTGATCTTGAAATTTTGCAGCAAAACATGAAGAATCTACTCTTGAATGTCTGAAAATTGATCTTGGATGACTTGTAATGTTAAAACCCTAGCTTGCTTGAGAAGATAAATGATGAATGAATTGTAAAATGAGTTGAGAGATGTAAATTAGGGCTTAAAAGATTGTATTTATAGGTCATCCACCTTATTATCCCATAAATTGGATTCCTACGACTGACATTTAAAAATAATAAACTTAAGTTTCACTTTTTTCCTACTCAAAGGTCAAATTTGGGCCGAATGGGACTAATTTGCGAGGCATGGAAAATGGGTCCCCCCTAGATGGGACTGATTTGCTAGGCATGGCAAATGGGTCCCACCTGGATGGGATTGATTTTTCATGCATGGCGAATGGGTCCCATAGGGGCCATTTTGACAACTAAGATGCTAGGAGATAAGGAAATAAGGTTTAAATTGCAACTTTGTTAGGTATTTTCCAATTTAAGCCTCGGGATGCACAATATGGGTTAATAGGGGCCTAGTGATGATGTAAAGGTAAATTAGGGATTGGGACATAGAATTCAATGTGAAAGTGTGATTAAATACAATTTACAACACTAAAATGAGGTCCACATAGCCTAGGAAGGCAGAAGAACCAATGTGAATATGTAAGACACATTGCAACACTAGTTTAACATTAAGTTTTATTTACAA
>VDFB02093431.1:0-21595 GCA_007258455.2 Sequoia sempervirens
TGATAGCATCATAGCAACAATATCAATATGTGGATAAATAATGACAGCAGTAGTATAACTATTAACAGTAGTATAACAGTAGTATAAACTATAAAGTATAAACAGCAATAAGTTAAAATAGCTCCCAGCAAACAAGTATATGAGCTTATGTTTTATGTTTTTTTTGTTTTTAGGTATATGAGGGGCGTGGGAGGGTCTGTGGGACACCCACACCAAAGACAAACCAATGCTGTCCACTGGACATTACGGGGACAGCTAGGTGTCCCCTTTTGTTTTGCAGACATTTACTAAATCGGGGACACGTTTCTTGGCATTTCCTAAAAATGCCAAATCAGAGGGGACCGCCGGGGGACATCCCCTAACATCCCCACATACTCGAAACGCCTCAGGGGACAGGGACGTAGGGTTTAGGGGTGGGGACATGTCCCCGTGTATCACAGCTAAATTGCTTTGAAATCTTATAACAAGTCAAAACATATAAACAACGATGAGCTATCAGAGTTAGAAAATTAATGGCATATCAAATCACAATTTTTAAAGATGTTTTCTTTATCAAAGAACCGTAGTCTAGGCCAACACATTTAAATTGTTCTTAAACTTGTCAGGATTATTCTCTACTTGTTACATCACAAGAAATCTAAATCATCAAGAGACTCGACTGACTTGGTTTAATATCATTGCCAGTACATTCACCACTGAAATTCATCACAATCAAAATCAGAATCATCTACATATGTCGTCTTTGATCTAGGTTGGAGTTGTGAAGAAAAGGTGGATAAGCCCTGAGTCACTTTGTTCATATACAATCACAAATTAAACATAAATATGATCTTCTGACCTTTCAGCAACAACTTGTTCATTTTCTTACACTGAATGTGATCAAAGCAACTACAAGTCTTTTCACAAGTTATGAACTTGCTCCTTGACTCTATTCTAAGGGGAAAGTATTGTGGCTAACAAGTATTTGCTCTATAAGAGTTTCCCCATCTGTACCTATCAACATCAAAACGTGATGCCATACTTGGCTGCTAGTTTTCAAAACATCCCTTCTTGTGACTTGTATATCCAAGTTTGATCCCTAATTTTACTTAAAATCATCAATTCTGACTCAAACCTGCCAATAGCTTCATAAACTCATCCAAGCCTTTGCTGTCAGCCTATCCATCTATATAAAATAATTTGGGTTACAAATGGCAAGTTGTTTCATGCAAATGAAAATACATCATTTCCCATCTTGAATCAATTGTATATCATATCTCAATTTAGTTGACTTCCATATTAATGAATGTTTTCTAATGGCTTCAATATGTATATACTCTTGTAAGATGTTATGTCCATAGGGTTTGCTCTTAAGATTCAACTTAAGTAAAGTCTAATAACAACTGTCACGTTACTGTTAAACCCTAGCATATGATAATCAGGATCTGCAGATAGCAAATTCACTCTTCAAATGTACTCAGAATAAATAAAATCAAACCCTTGTTAACTTCTGCAGATGACAGCAATTAAGGGCACTGTAATATTTTAGGGTTAATCAACACTTCCCTGGTCTATATCATGCACAGCAAACTACTGAGATCAAATGTTTTTACCTGAATTTCACACTTCCAAGCAGCAGGTACAGGAATCTCAAATAACAGTGATATCGACTCAAAACTGTTTTATAATTGTCACTGAATAGTTTAAACTTTAAACTACAATGATTCACAACACTAACCTAATGGCTGCAGATCCAAATGTAACGGGGACTGTGGCCCCTTGGGAGGTGTACACAATATGCAGATCTGTAAAATATTGTTGGTAGATTGCAGCATGTTGCCAAGATCTGGGTGAATGGCTATAGAGGTTCACTCCAGTGATCTAATTTGGGGTAGCGAACCCAGGTGCAGCTTATTAAGAGTAATTTTATGCCCCACGAAAGAATGACAATAGTTCTTGACAGATTCATAAGACCAAGCATAATTCTGCTCAAAATATATTGTTAGTTGTTTTTCAACTGTTGACACTTGCTGAGATTCATGGTCAAATTTAAAATTATCTGACAGAATAAGCTTTAAGCTTCCAGTAGAGTATTAACCTATCTGGCTAGGAACAATAAGTTGAGATGGATTGTCCACAAATGCAATCCAATATTGTGGAGAAAACCCATTTTCATTCATATTAAAACAAATATGTTGAAATAACAAATGCTGGAAGGTTACAAACCACTGTAGTAGAGAGCAGGATAGACAAAAGAAATCCCAATAACAATCGTCAAGCATCCATGCAAAGAAAAAGAACCATAGTTGACCAAGCACAGTATGTTAGCCTGCCATAAGTTCCACAATCTTAGCAAAACCACATAAATATCCACACCGAGAGCCAAGGGTTGGCCTGTTACCATTGACCTTGCTTTTCAACAAAGAACAATAATAAGAAATTAAACATGCATTCCAAGTAGATGAGGTTATGACTTAATCTTCTCCTTCTGCTGGGAAATGATGACAGTGCATTGCCAATTAGCTGGATTTCTTGTTGTAGCAGTATCTGTGAGAGTTGAACAGGGGTTTACACCAAAATACAGAGGTGTGTTGCCAAGAAGGATGTTGGCTGGAGAAACAATTGAGTTTGACAGTGGTTAATTATATGTCAGCAGGTACAGCTTAGGGTTTCAATATAAGTCTTCACCAAGTTGAGCTGTCGAATTGTATAATTATAGTATGCTTGGAAAACCCTTCATGTGACTGGAGAAATGTATAGAAAATTATTTGAAGGTAGTCCAATCCTCTGTGACAGATCCTTCTATGGAAAATGCTTTAAGGAAACTTTAGCAAGCTAGAAATTTATCTGCAATAAATTGATAATTTTCTTTTTGCAAACAGGAGAGAAGAAACAATGACAAGCCACATAAAGGGCTTTCAAGTTTCAACCTTGCTGTGGATCTTTGCTCTTAGGAATCAACTCTCAAGTTCTGCTCCTATGAAGCTTACAAGCTTAAAGTTTCTACAATGACATTCGTAAGTGAGACACACCACTTAATTCTGCAGGCAGTATCATCCCAAAAAAAACGTCTGGATGAACACCCTTTTTCAGCTTCAGCTCTGACTGAAATCTCGTGGCTGTGAATCTTGACAAGGCTCCATTGTTTTGGTAATGCCCTAAAACTAGATTTAGGAGCTGAAGACTTCAAGTGAAAATCACACAGCATTTGCTTTATCCAATCTCATGGAGGACAAAAAACTATCATGAAAAGGTCGATTTGGTTCAATACAAACTAAACAATATCAACACAAAATCATATAGAAGAACAAAGAAAAAACTGCTGGACACATGTCAGCCTTGGCAGCCCTAGACAATAGTTGATAGTTTTATATCTTACAACTCAGCCTTGATAGAACAAGGAATGATGAAATTAATTTTGATCTCAATACTTAATGTTATAGATTCATAGATTGCACAGATAAGTGATAATTCAGATCATACACAAGGAAAGCCATGTACAATTTATAGTTGTCGAACAGATGTCATAGCCTTTGATGATTTGTCAATGAATGGAGTACACCTAATAAACACTTATTTTAGCAATGATCAGCGATATGCTCAAAAACTCGTGTAATTCAAATACAAAAATTGATATGGGGTATGCCTTAGATTTTTCAAGAGAGGTCACATTGCTCTATATCCTTGGAATTACAGAGTACAGTTATAAAATGACAAAACATCATTCATCTGCAGAAGAACACTATTTGGTTAGATCCAATGGGACTTGCAGATTTGACATTATGGACAAATCCTGTTTTGCCACTGTATGGAAAAGTTGAGACAACCCCTTGAATGAAATAAATAATCCATTCAAGGAAAAGGCAAGAGAATATCTGTCAGGCATGCATCTTTCAACAATATAATTGTCGGATAAAAGAAATTCTCCAAGTAATTCCCTTGAATTAAGCCTTCCGGAAGAAATTTGTTCACTGTGATGACTGTACTGGTACATAGTCATCATCTCATTGTGCTACATAATAACTGAGATGTCAAGACTGAAAAGCATGTGATGCCTAATTAAGCAAAGTGATAAGAACAGTTTAGACAATCTGCTTAGCTTGCCTTTCGTGAAGTGAGGTAGCTACATTGAAGATGTTCTCAGAACCTCAAAATATGATTTTAGATAATTCTGAAGTTAAACAAGATAATCTACAAATAGTAAGGGTCAGATTGTATAAATAATTTTGTGATTACAGAGAACTTGCAAGATATCTGGCAGATGTTAAAAATATAAAATTTTCATTTCATTTAATCTTCAAGAGGACCCTCACTGAGCTCTTTCATCTTTTCCGAAAGATCTTCAAGTATATCCTCTCTGCCCACTTTCAAAAGTCCAATCCTTAACCTCCTATAGGTTGCCATTGAAGGAGATATACCCTTCCCTATCATCTCCTCAAAATAAGAACAAGCTTCATTTATATTGCCATGATCACACAGTCCATTTATAAACAAAGAGAATGTATGCATACTGGGACACACCTGCTTTCGGCCCATATACTTCCACACCTTCAAAGCCATGTCTATCTTATCCTGCCCAAAGAACATCTTTAACATTATATTATACGTATCCGTATCTGGGTCGCAGTCTCCCTTCTTCACCATCCTGCGAAAGAGCTGGTAAGCCTCCTCTGTGTTCTCCTGCTGTATGAGGTAATGCAAGATAACATTATAGGTCCTAGCATTCGGCCAAACCCTTTCCTGTTCCATCTCATCCAAAAGCTTATAAGCCTCACCCAATTTACCGACATTGCAAAAGGCACCGATTAATGCATTGTAGCTAGGTGTTTCGGGGGCACACCCATGCCTCTTCATCTCACTAAAAATAGCCAAGGCTTCATCAACACGCTTCTCAGCACCATGATTATGAATCAAAATACTGTAAATATGAGGGTTTGCTTTGCAACCGCTATTCTTCATCGTATCCAACAGCCCAACAGCCTCCTCCATTTTACCCCCCTTGCAAAGAGCATTCATAAGTATAGAATAAGCCACTACATCAGGCTCACAGCCTTTTTCCCTCATTTCCCTAAAAATATCCCTGGCTCTAGGCAAATTGGGTTCTTTGCCCCACCCTTCCAACAGAATACTGTAAGTCTTTAAATCCGGCACAAACCTCGCCTTCATACAGTCAAAAATCTCCTGGGCCTTTCTCACATTCTTACATTTGCACAAAGCACTGAGAAGACTGTTAAAAGCCTCCAAATCTGGCATCACACCAAATTTGTCCATGAGGTGAAAAGCATAAACTGCCTCGTCAAGCTTCTTTACCCTGGTATACCTCCGTATAATAATACCAAACGTTTCCTTCGTTAAAATCCCCTTGCTCTTCATGAGCTTGACCAGCGTCCACATTAGCCCATATTGTCTTATTTTACCCAGTGAATTAATCATGGCATGATATGCCTCCAGGCTGTGCGTGTAACCTTCCTGTCTGCCAGCCCAATCGAAGAACCTGTAGGCCACCATTCCCGCATTTCCAAATTTCTCTAGTACATTTTCCACTAAAATCGGCGAAAGTTTTACTTTAGACTTGCGTAGGTTTTTTTCGAGGTCGAATTGAGGGGAACATGTGAGAATCTTGCAGATTTTTTTCACGGCTTCGCTGCAGTCGCTTCGAACGGGGATCTGAGATGAAGTGTGTATAAGCCATTTTTGTCCAGTTGATAAAAATTTCGCCATTCCCGCCGCCAAGTATAATGACGAATTTCTTGCGACTCTGCATTTAAGAGATAAATGGAGAAGCTACATACCTTATGAGGACCAACCTTGATCCAAATTGATGCTTCGACGTTTCGATCTCAAAATAGTATCTCAAACTCGAGGCCGCCATTAATGATCTCGCTTCAGAATTTCCACCGTGAAAATCTATTGAAGATTTATTTTTGAATGGCTTTCCTCATCGATTAACGTTGAGACGCTTCAGACTGAGATGAGGGTGCATGGTTGTGGAATTGCTTTCCAAATGGCTGTGATCTTAGGGTTAGCATTATTGTTTCCTATTGAGATGCTGTATGAGGGAATGCAAGATAACATTGAGATTTACAATTGTTTGTCAAATTAATTGTGTATGTTTGTATGATCAAAAGGCATGTTTGATGGTTTCTAGCTTGTGACAAAAAATATATTTGGTGGATTGATTAGGTAGAAAGGTGTGGCATTCTCTCACAACAATTTTGTAATGAATAATCATCCATGCTAAAAATTGAGCTTTGGCCTCAACTTTTGATTTCCAAACAGCAATGTTCAAGCTAAACCACTTGGCCTTGCACCAATTTAAATTCCATTTCAAATTTAATTAAGTTGAATTTGAATTGGAGGAAGGATATTAAGGTAAATAAGTTTGAGAGGGAAATTTTCAATAATATAGCTTGGAAACCAGGTCCCCAATCCTTGAAAAAATTGCAAGAAATAGGAATAGACAATTTTACTCGTAGCCCTAAGGGAACATCTTACACCTTGTGAATGTCATTGATAAGAACATTGGACAACTTGAACTCCTGCTTGAGTTGCATGTCACTTTTCCAAGTTAAAGTTGTGAACTCCCAAATGTCCATGAATTCCTTGATGCCTTTTTTGAATAAGAGCTTGCTATGCAATTGAGACATAGTCACTAAAGGTTGCTCATGGAAGCATATTAATTTATTTCAACAAATAGATGAAGTACAAAAACTCATGCCATGACTAAGATCTTGTCCTTTCCATTCAAGAAGAGGATAAGTTACATGTTGCCAAGCTTTCCATATGCTTAAAAATTGTCTCGAGGCTTGAGGTTTGAAGTATTTTTCCATTAGGATTTTATATTTCCCTCCAACCTCTTTCCAAGCATTATTGGCTTTGGTTGTAGCAATTATGTGCCTAATAAGAGATTCCCATGGAGTTGCTCCATAAAGAGATCTAGTAATCCATTTAGCAATGAGGTAGATCCCTTGCGTGAGGGGATCAATTACTCCTAAACCCCCTTTGTTTTTTGGTTGGATGTAGTATAACCATGAAGCAATTGGGAGACCTTGTTTGTTATTCTATTTTCCCCATAGAAACCCTTTGATTAGCGGTGTTAGTTGATTATAATTGCTTTTGGAAGGAAGTCAACATGATGAAATGTAAACATGACTGTCTATGAAGATTTTGTTGGCAATTTGAATGCGTACAGTCAAAGATAGAAATTTGTTTGACCAAAGTTGGACCTTCCTTTTTACTTTATTGATGAACCATTTCCATATTTCATATAGTGAAACTCCTATTCCAAAGGGAATGCCCAAGGATCTTGAAATTACTCCATGATTGTTGAATTTCCACTGTGGGGGAATCCAAGGAGGTGGTTGATCAGTTGTAGTCATCCAAATTTCAGTTTTATTAAGAGAAAGTTGTGAGCTAGTTGTTGAACAAAATAGGTCTTAGAAATCAAGGGTGTTATTAAGTTCTTCTTGAGAATTTTGAATGAATAGTAAGCTATCCTCGACAAAATGAGAGTTGAGAGAAATTTCATTTCTAGGTAGAGAGATACCATGAATGAGATTTTTCTTTTTAGCTTGATTTAAGAGGTATCCAAGTGCATCAGCTATGAGAATATAGAAGATTCAAGGAGTTAAAGGGAAACTTTATCTTATTGGTCGTTGAAGAGGAAAGGCTTAAGTAATTGAACCATTGATAGCTAGGCAAGCATTATCATTATCAAAAAGGAGTTTAACATGTGAAATAAGCTTAGGTCAAAAGCATAACCATTTGAGCATTTTTAATATAAATTGCCACTTGATCCTATCATAAGCTTTGTCAAAATCCAATTTAATGAGGAGGCAGTTTTGTCCTATTTGTTGAGCCCATTCAACAGCTTCCCAAGAAAGCACCAAATTGTCTAGAATGAATCTCCCTCCTATAAATCCATTTTACTCAGGTCTTACAATTTCTTGCACCATTTATTTAATTCTTTTGGAAATAATCTTGTAGGAGGTATTAAGGAGGGTGAATGGTCTCCAACCTATAATGTTACTCTCAATTTTTCCTTTGGGAATTAATTTTATCAGCCCTTGATTAATAGAAGGACCTAAGGATCCCTTAGAAAAGGCTTCTTTATAGACCTCATAGAAGTCCTCCTTAATAAATGGCCATAATATTTTATAAAATTATGTTGGTAGGCCATCAATTCTAAGACTTTTAGAGTTAGCCATATCATTCAAGGCAACATCCAACTCTTCAATGGTGACTAAATGGTCTAAGTAAATTTGTTGTTTAAGATCACTTTTTCTAGTAATGCAAGTGCCAACTATATCTTCTATTATTTCTTGTAGTTGATCTCCTCTATCACGATCAATAAACAATTGTTGATAATGCTAAAAGAAGAAAGATTTAATATCATCAAGATTGTCAAGCTTGTGCCCATCTTGGTCATGTATCTGCATTATTCTTTCTTTTGAATGTTTGTTCTTGAGATAACTAAAAAAGATTTTTTCTTTGTTATCTCCTTCTTTCATCCAATGTAGCCTAACCCTTAATTGTGCTTCTCAACCTCAATAAAATTCAACTCTTCTAATTTTTGTTTCAGCAACAACATGTTGAAGAGAGATATTAGTTGGTGTAGAATTTAAAAGAGCTCTACTTTTTTCCAATTGATATCTTAATATTTTTTCCATTCTTGATTTTTTTGTTGGCAACATGAGCATGATGGTGCATGGATGGTGTATGGTAATTTCATTGATGTCAACCCATTGTATAAATGTAAAAGTGTTGGTCTAAAGAAGACCAAATGGTGTGGATAATTAGCTAAGTCTCAAAATGCAATTTCATTGTTACAGTGAACTAGTTTTGTGGTTTGCATTGCTCCTCTATGCAATATCTTGTCATGCAGTTTTGAGGTGTTGATGATGTGTATTAAAGGTGTTCATATCCAAATTTTCAAATTTGTATGTCTTCTACAGTTGAAGATAATGTTGACAAAGTATTGGCTTTGTAATGGCAGTGTTACTAGTACAAAGTGCATATTGGAATGCTCTGCATTCCATCGTAGATGAATATTATGTTGTGCAGTTTTTAGGTCAGATGTTAGAAGTATGAATTCTCCAAGTGGCAAGTGTTTTGGTGGTATGTGTGTCAATTTTTTAATGAATAGTTGGCTCATTCAGTTAGTGCTTGACCAGTTTTGCTATGTGGTGTCGACATAAGGATTTTAGGGTTGTACGGAATTGAAGTATGTAAGGAGCAAATTTATGGGAGTGATTATAGGTCATGCCAACCTATTTTGGAGGTGTACACATTTTGGTTCTCTCTGCAAGGTGTGTGTGTTAAATTTTTAAGCCGACAGGTCATGTGGTACATGGTTCATGCAATTAGGCCAAACTAATTGACGTTTTGGTTGGTTGTGGTATATACACAAGGTTGATTCGTTATGTGAATGATTTTGTGTGTGTGTAGAGTGTGAGTGCAAAATTTGATGCAGTGTGAAGTGTGAAAGGTGTAGTGGTGAACTATGAAGTGTGTTAAGTCAATTTTTAGAGCTTAACTGGAATTGTATCTTTGGCAAGTTGCAGATGCATTATTAGTAGTTCATTTTGATAGTGAGCCACCCTTTCCTCTATTTTTTCTATTATGGGCAATGAGCCCTTGGAAGTGAGCCACTGGTAGTGAGTCATTCTTTCTTTCTAGATAGTGAGTCATGTTGGTTAATTTTTGAGAACCAAACTTGATCTCACCAAATGCCTATGAATTTTCCATAATTCAATAATTATCAAAGGTGAGGATTGGCCAACGAACAAGTAAAGGATTGCTAGGCCTTTACTTCTACTCTTCGGGCTCTATGGAACCCAGGAGGGTGCTCCTAACAATGTTTAGATGATACTCTTGTGCCATTTTACCATGAATAGTGTAATAAACAAATACATTCCTCTCAACCACAAATAGACATAATTCTTCAAGAATTTGGCTAATCCTTTACCAAATTATTATCTACAAGTCAAGAATGGGTAAATCTCATACAACTTTGCAATAATTTATAATGTATAAGTAATTTTCAATATGAATTTGTTCCCTAATAGGTAAGACCGACTCAATTTACTTCAAAGATAACCAAACTAATAGAACAGTGCTTTATCCATGGGTGACAAACTCATATTTGCAATAAACTATAATACATCAATAATTTAATCAAGCATTTGAGGACTATTGTTATATTGCTTTGCAATACACAACTTGATATATCCAAAACACAAACTGCTTAGCAATCCTATTACTCCACCACATAGATCCATGATTTCATCAAAGCATTTAATTAGTTCTTTGAACTAAAGCAGAAAAAAAAATCGTACATTCAACCAAAGAGATTGAAGACAAATAAACGATCATTGATCATTCTATTCATGATTTGTGTAACAAAATACATGGGAGAGAAAGTATTCCAGAATTTGTGATTTTCACTCACATGCCATTGTTGTTGTAAAACTATTAAGACTATTACAAACTAGAATGCATACCTAGGACTCAATACTACTCTATTCATTTGTGCTTGAACTTACAAAATTTCTCTTACATGAACTCGAATGCTTAACCATCAAAAGATTCGTGTAATTGGCCTTGAATTCCCATTTATAGAAATATGGGAGCAACAAGCTTCGGGCCAAATTACAATTAAAGTCACATTTTTCATTTGAAATACATTTCACTTCAATTTCAAAACATCCCCAAGCAGTTACATTTGCACCTTTGAAAGAGGGGGGAAAGCATATAAGACAAAATTCATTTCTATTTGTTGAAGAAGATATACCCGCCTTCAAAAAGGCATCTTTCATTTGTTGCAACAACATCAACTATCTTCTTCATGAGCCAAAAGTGTTCTCCACGTGCACGCCCAGTCAACAAAACCTTAAAACAAGAAAAGCAATTGAAAGGAAAGAAGTAGACCCGTCCAATTCTGCAATTGTGTCACCAATCTTCATGTTGGGGAGAAAACAATATTTTGCAATACTTCAACGAAATCCTAATCTGTACTAGTTCTAGGCTATGTATTGTTTTTCTCCCATTTGTTATTCACCATGTCTGTCATAATTTTTCATATACAAGTTCACTTCGTGAACTTCTCGAGCTATGTGTGATATTCATCCTTAGTTTGACATTTCATGTCCAATAGGTTCTGCACTTTTTCACTGTGTTGATTGTATCTTGCATCAATTAATGCCCTAGCCTCTTTAATAAAAGTGTCCATCATCATTTCAACTCCAACCATGTTATCAATGTTGGGATTCAACATGGAATAATCAACTATGGTTAACATCATCTTAGCTTGAGAAAGCAAATCTCCCAACTCATTATTCCATTTAGCAAACTCCTTTAACTCACCTTTATCATCTAGTATTTTGGGCATGCCATGCCCCCCCATATCTCTAAACATTGTTAATTTGTTTTGGAGTTGCATCCCTAACTTCCCATGAAAATTTGTAATTTCATTTATAAGATCAATGGCCTGCAATATTTCAGGGACATTAGTAGGAGCTTCAGGATCTTCCTACATCTTAGAAATTATTTCCTTAAGTGTTCCTACTCTGGTGCTCCATTTGCTCCACTCAGTTTGAAAATCCCTCTAAACATGAAAATATTTGATGTTAGCCTCATGGATGTTCTTGTAAGTAGCCCACACATCACCAACTCTATTAACCAATTTGGTTACTCTATGTTTCAATACATCCTCAAAAATATCATTGGCCACTTTAACTGTTTCCAATTTGGCTTTCTTCTTACTTCAAACTCTGAATCCTCAATGACAGGGTTTCTTTGTCCTATGTAGACACATCAATTCATTTATTTTCTTCTACTTGCACCTTTAGTTTTGTAATGTCTTCATTAGCCTTTTTCAACTGATCATTGAATTCTTTATGCCTTTCCTTGAAGTTTTTGATCTACTCTCTTAACTTTCTGATGCATTCATTTGCTTCCTTTAAGTTTCCTTTCAAAGATTCCTAATCATCTTCACTTTTTCCCAATTCTTCAAGGGTAGCATTGATTTCTTCAGATGTAGAGTATTCTTCCAAAGGAACAAGATAGCTTTTGTTAGCCATGTATTCAAATTTTGGGACCTTCTTGTTGTAAGACTTCTTCAGAGGAACCAAGCTCTGATACCAATTGTTGAATACATTGAATACTAAGAGGGGGGGTGAATCAGTATTTTGCTAACACAATTAATTACTAACAATCCAATTATCAATCCAAATCTAGTTGTAAAAGAAAACCAAAACATAAAAGAAATCAAACACATTGACACCAAGATATTATGCGAAGATTTTGGAAAAAGCATGTGTAATTTTTATATCATCAGCGTTTGGATCATACTCGCGGGCCATCATCGGGATGATCGGTATGATCCGAAGCGTTGATGACCGTCTACCGATTTTCAAGCCTCTTCTGCTAACTTCTTTATCATGGTATGGAAACAAAATGTTATTAACCAACATATTTATTGGAAGAGGCAAAGGAAAAACCATGATGATGATTAGCTCACAATATATTATAATTGGTTAGAAGATATTATAGGGCTCACTGCTAGGACTCATTGTCCTTGAAAGGCTCATAGCCTAAATCAAAATGGCTTTATTACCAAGATACAAAAAAGTTATGGCTCACTACCAAATGATGAACTGAGTAAGTACACCTTCAAAGTGTAGAAATCAGTTATGATTAAACTCTAGAATACCAAAAATTCTACTTCAGTCGTAGGCATACAACAACTATCAAAAACCTTGCCCTACAACACTTGTCGCATCACTGTATACCACACCATTCTTTCATCTATATATGTATCTCTTTCTTCTTCATCACACACACATATATAGCTTCATCTTTATACATCAATTAGGTCGGCCTAATTGAATGCATAATTCAAAAATATTTGTAGGCTTAAATCAAAAGTCCTTTGGCGCATTCAACAAATCCTAACAAATACTAATTAGGTCGACCCATACCTAATAAAGAACACTTTAAACATTTATAAGATAAACAGTTCATAACCCTGTCGGCCAAAAGAATTTTGAATTTCTATCACTAGGATAACTCAACCGGATCAAACAAAATTGTTGAAAGCTCATTTATAGCTGTAACTGACACTCATGAGCAACATATCAAAAAATCATAGAATTTCCTTTTAATGAGAATATTTTTGGATTAAAATACCAAATCAGTATAGACACACAATTTACTTAGCTAGTTACCAATTAGTGTTGGCATCAATGACAACAAACCCGGATTCACCTTCTTCATTCTTCCAACAAAATGAAGGGTTAAGATTAAAAAGGTTAATCAATGGTCAAAATTGGAGGAAAGATGAAACATGGATCAAGGATTCTCATCAATGGATGAGAATCAATGATCACATGGATCAAGAAAAGAATCGAGGGTCCATATTCTTCCAAACAAACACACTTTCAAAACTTGCACAAGAAGTCTTGTTGAAAGTTTGTTGTAAGGAGGAGTATTCCTTTTTTCAAATGAGTGAAGAAAGAGAATATTCTCATGGGTGAGGAAAATTAGATATTTAGTTAATTAAAACAAAATTAAATTGTGTAAAGGGGAAGGATATTCCATAGGAATATTCCTTTTGGAGGAATGTGCAAAGAAGGAATATTCCCTTGCAAGTGGGAGAATTAGATTTAATCAGTAATTTGATAATTAAAACAAAGTTTCAATTATGCAAATTAGGGAAATTATATGATATTTATTAAATAATTGATTTAATGAAGATCAAATGAAAAAGCAATGAATGAGATTGATTTGATCTATCAACGGTCACAAATGAAAGGGGGGATGAAAGCGTGGATCAAGGATGAGAATCAAAGAGCCGCATGGATCGAAAGAAAGATGAGGGCTCACAATCATGCAAACAAACACACTTTGCAACAGCACAAAGAGGATTGTTTCAAAAGTTGTTTGGAATAATCATTACTGCTTTTGGAGAAATAGAATATTGAATATTCCTATGAAGTGGATGAGAGGAAATTGGAAATTTAATTCGTAAAACTAGAGTTTGAATGTACGAACAGGGAATGAGGATATTCATTAAATTATTGATTTATTTAATGGAATCAAGGATGTAATATGATATTTGTTTAAATAGTTGAGCTGTTAATTGAGTAGAAAATTAGGGTTAAATTAAATAATTTACATTATTTAATTAAATTAGATGAAATGTCAATGTGAGAGGGGGTGAATTAAACCAATTAAGTCAATTAGATTAATATGTGAAAATGAGACATTTAATTAAATAATTAGGCTTATTTAATTAAACAAAGCGAAAGAAAGATGGATTTTTAAGGATGAGCGTGCTAATATATAAGATTCAAGTGTATATATCATTTAGGACATTTTTAGTGTCTACATTTACCTCTTTGAAGTGAGGTACACGTATTCGTTGGTTCCAAAGACTAACACTTTGGTTAAACTATGTAGATCAAAAAAAAAAAAATGATTTTTGGATTACTTGCTTTGTTGCCCTAATTTGGAGGAATAAGTTGTTCACCCTTTCTGATCGGGTGAAAATTTTGAATTTTGGGTTGATTTCTTGACAAAGATAAAATATAAGTTTAGGATCAATTCACCTCAGAGAGGACTAGAAAGCATAGATGTTTGATGTAGACAAATTTGATGATGTATAGACAATCATCAGCCATGGGTAGCCTCATGTACATTTTGATATATCACACAAATTCGATACTTGGATAGAAATGTTAGTAAAGATAGAAGAATAAGAAGAATGGATTTGACCATTGATTTTGAGATTGATTTAGAAGTCCAACAAGTCCATGATGCATCGATACTTTATTAGATATGGTGATGAGATGGATGATTTGCTCATATTCGGGATTGGGATTCTTCGTTATTCTTTATTTTTGATATATCACATAGACACAATGCATCATGGTATTGATAACCAGGATAGCGTTGTATCTAGTGTAAAGGAATTTGATTCTGCAAACAGATAGGATAGTTCTTATTCACACCTTGATATATGAAAAAATCATCAGAATGTAGTTTAGTAGTTTAGAATATATCATACCAAAGCATACACAATAGTCAACAATCTACTCAAACAACCTCCCTACACACAACTTCAATAGTGTCTTGAATTATTTTACAAGAATATCCACAAGAACAACAAACAAAAGATAATGATCAATGCCCCATTCCTTTCTCTCTAAATCATTAAGACATCATCGAGAGGTCCTCAGAATGGGTCAATAAGATAAATCATAAGAAAAGATTAAAGACAAACAATCAGTGTTATCTATATCTCTTGACAATTTAAGATATCTAAGGTGATTTTTGATGTCAATGCCCATTGTCGAAAGGATACATCCTAGGACATGTTATCAGATGGTTTGATTTAGGATTAAAGGTGTGTGATAAGTCATTGATACAAACTCCACTGACTTGTTTACCTATGATCTAGACTTTAGATTTTGACACTTAGGTTCTCACTTTACGACTTGTGATACTTGCTTTCTATTGTATTACCAAAGGTTGAAGATGGCGATTGATTTATTATGGGTGAAGATTTAGTGCAGGTGAAAGCGAAATGCGATGGATGGTTTTGGATTTTTTAGAATATTTCAATGTTTTTGAGGTTTTTTTTATCTTTTTGAAAGTTTATGTGGATGTTTTGGTTTTCGATTATTTTGAGGTTGTTTAGGGTTTTCCAATGTTTTTGTGTTTTTTTGATTTTGAAATGTTTGGGGATTTTCTAATTTTTCTAAATGTTTTGAAGTTTTCCTAAGTTTTCAAATGTTTTTGTGTTTTTCTAAGTTTTCCAAATGTTTTGGGGTTTTCTAAGGTTTTGAATGTTTAAGGCTTTTTTGATATTTAAATGTTAAGGGATTTTCTAAGTTTCTACCAAGAACTTAACCTAAAAGACTATCATAGGTGCCTTGGGGGCTTATCAAAGATGAGCCTTGCCTATGTTATTCATGCAGAGACCACGTACTTCGACTGACTTGACTTATTGATGATGAGATATGAACACTTGATGGATTGTCATTTTATTATGACACACTCCTAAAGGACCGACCTAGGGTGTTTTGGGGGCACATCAATGATGCCCTTGCCTACGTTCAAGCTCAGAGACTTGTAGTTCGACATGGCTTGATTTTTGGATTTTGATGTTTTGACCTTTTTAGGGATTTTTGATGTGTTTTGGATGTTTTGGGATTTTGACTTTATAATTTTTGAATGTTTTTGGATTTTAGCTGTACAAGATTTTGATGTTTTTTTTTTTTCAATTTTGCAAGTATTTTTGGATTTTTTGATAAAGTTGTATGAATTTTTTGGGGATTTTGATGATATTTTGAGGTAAAAAATCCCTAGATCATGATGTCGATGTCACGATATGAGATATAAGACATGGATCAAGAGTTATTTGGAAACAAGAGTACAAGAACCTACCCTCAGTGTCTAGTAATGCTTCATAGTTTAATGAACTAACCAAGATAGTAATGCATATGCAGATAGTTTCAACAAAGTTTCATCATGCTAGATATGGGCTATGGGAATTCACGAGATAAAATGGTAAAGATCATGTCAAAAGTTTTCCATAAGTAGAGTTGAAGTATACACTGAATCTTTTTCAAGATCAAGATAAAGTAGAATAGCTAGATAAATCTAGATTGGATGGATGGAGGGAACATTGGATTTATCATGACAAGGATGAGATGCTTATGTCTGAGAAGGATCATATAGATGCTCGATTCTACTCATGACACCTGTTTGCTAGGTTTTCATCATGGTACTTGCCCAAAGCACCACCGTAGTGGTTTTCACTAGAGGATGATTTTTTTTTTACTATTTTCTTGATTTTTTTTTAAAATTTTTTTTTTGGAAATTTTACCCTCATATTGAACCACCTAGTGGTACTGATGTAGAGGCCATTGTCATAACATGCTAACGATATCCTACTTGAATCAACTTATTTGATAAGATATGAGCACTTGAATGCAACTTTGAAGAACTCTGATCTTCCTTATCGGTACTGGAATTAACCTTGTCTATGTGCACACGTTGTGATATGGTATCTTTAGAATCCTTATGATGAAGGGTAGCTACCAACACATGGTTGATGTGAGAATTGGATGTCATGAATGGAGTGTATGATGTCATGCATGAAGGAATATCAGATGGATTGGTCGATGGTTTGGAACCTTTGACTCTCCAAACATGGGAATATGAGTGATGATGGGTGGGAATGGAGGTTTTTTGTGGAATTAGGACCAACCATTGGATGTACTTTGTTCATTGCTTGAGAAGCCCGCTTTTTATTTTGAGGACACTTTTGATGGATACCTTTCCCCTTTTGATTTTTCTCCATAGTTTTTTTGACTAATGGAGTTTTAGAGGGAGCATTTTCTTTATTTTTCTTTGGTATTCATTTGTATTTTCTTTGTCCTTTTTTCTTTACTGCTTCATTTTTTGTGAAAATATTCTCCTTGCTTTGATAGGAACCTTTCTTTTTATGTTGGTCCCAATTTGGGTATGAGATGATGGGTGGATGCCAACTCATGATATGGCTAGTTGTAGCGTTGACTATATTTTCATCATGAGGATTCTTTGTTCCCCCTATGTTGATGTTTTTATTAGAAAAGATTTCCGCCAAAGCTGTAAAGGTATTAACAATACCTAGTTCTTTTCCCTAATAATGTATCCGAGTGATCCCACAATAGTGGTTTACACTTTTTGGGACATCCTATTTTTTGTTGAAATCACATATTTTAAGAAAATATAATGATTCAAGCCTTGAACATTTTCATTTAAAAGATTCCAATTGAAGAGGATTTGATCAAACAACCTTAGATCAAAACCCCTTGGATAGAACCCCACTAATTTTAAACCATACCTATAATGAAGTCTCCTTTACACCTATCAAAATGCTGATAAAAAACCACTTTTGATTTACTTTTGGGGGATCAAATGAATTCATTTAATTTTTTTTTATATGTAGTCCTTATCATAAGCTTCCTAAAAAGTATAATTTTAAATATTTAATTTGATTATTATATTTCTTTTATTTCTTGTGAATGTTGGTTTTCACCCAAAATCAAGCTCTTTGTTCTACACGTAGCCGGAAAAATAGTAGATTATCAAATAATCTAAAAATATGTTCGGGCTAGTATTGATGTCCTTGATCCGGGTAAAAAAAATAAAATTGAATTTCAATACATACAAAAAGCGTTATATTGTTTATAATTAAAGCCCACTGTCAATACGATTATAGTGGTTTGACCAAAGAACTTGATTGAAAAAATATTCAATAAAAAACATGAGCAAAAATGAACATACAGATATCATAGTTGCAAAGCTAAATTCGAAAAATTAAATTTTATCCTTCATAGAAAAAAAGTTATATTTGTTTACAATGAATCACTCTTTAAAAATGGTGTTTACTGATAAAAACTAGTTTTCAGAAGAGATGGAAAAAGAAATGCAATCTAATTCAATTTTTTAAAAATTATTTAAAATTTATAGACAAAATGTCACAAATCACTAGTTTGCATCATCTTCAAATTCCTCATGGTTTAGTAGCTATAGGTGACCGAAAGTGAAGATTTAATTTAAAAAAATCAGTTCAATATCTAGTTTGGCCAAAAATTATAAACCAGTCTTGTGGGATCACCCATCCTCTGATCCATAGCCATTGAATATGACTTGTTGTGAACACATGATATTGTTATGGGTTCACGTTGTTCAAGAATATGAACTGTGTGCTCTGATTCTATGACATCGTTATCTATCGGTATTGCTTCAAAGGATTTCGATGATGCATAATCACTATAAGAATCAAGAATCTCAATTGCTACTTGCTCTTTTGTGGGAATATTAAGAGTGGGAGAATCTTGTTTTGTATGAAGAACGTCTATATGTTTGTCAGAAAGAAACATCACTAGGGTGATATCGGGGACATTTTTTGGAGTTTAAAATGGTTTGGAAGATGTCCCTTGGCTCTTGGTGAAACTCTGGGGATAGGGTTTCTTGATCCTGACTCGATTCAGAGTAGCTTTTGTTATCCTCAAGAGCCTCCTCTTAACATGATCATTGGGTGGATGGTATATCATCAATAAAAGACTCTTCGCGACAATCAGTAGGTATGGGTGCAATAAGGGATATTTCTTGCTCTTTTGGAACTTATTCAAAATTCCCAATCATTGAGTCATATGTTGGAGAGACATCACAATATGATACCCACCTAATGTCATTATGGTTTAAAATATTGCTAAACACTATTGATGGATTTGGAGTTTGTTTTAAAATAATATATTGATATGTATTTGATTCCTCATGTTGTGATAAATAAATATGTCCCACCATGGTATCATGGGTATGGTTTACATTTTTTGAGGTTGATATATTTCCTGAATTATTTTCTTTTGTATGATCAGGCATAGGGTTTGTGTAAATTTTCAGATTTTTATTCCCAGATTTTTTATCAACATCCATGTCTCCTTATTCAATAAGATCTTCTATTAGATTCTTCAGTCTAAAATAGTTTTGTGTGTTAGGACCTTTGTATCAGTAAAATTAACAAAAATGATTGTCTCTATAGCTACGAGGTTTGACTTGTGGCTCTTGATAGTTTGAGAAATCTGGGAGTGTGATAAGATTAGACTGTATCAAACTCTTCAACACATCCTCCATAGGTTCCCCTAAGGGAGTGAATTATCATTTAGGAGCACCATTTGTTCTTTGGGGTGCATGTTGAGTGTTTATGGATTGGGTGTTTTCTTTCCTAGGAGTAATTAAGACCAACTTTACATCAACAACACCATCACTAGTAACATTCTTGTTTTTGGCCCAAAGCAGGATTTCTCATTAGAACTAGTAGATGGGTGGTTTTCTCTATATGTACTTGTGTGTTTCCCTGTGAGTTTAGGACTCTCTCGATGTTGAGGGACCTAGGGACAAGATCATTATAAGTGGTGATATGTTGGATCTTTAAGTGGAAAGATAAATTTGGATCAACATTTTCTATGATAATCTCCACTTATTGTTCATCGGGAATGGTCCATTTTCTCTTACCATCTTTTTTCCTCCACCTTTGTATGAAATTGGTGGAGAATTCTCCTTTTTTTTGCTTGAGAGTGTATACCTCTCTTAAGCTTACATCCATGTCAATATTGAAGGAGAAGTAATCTATGAATTTATCAGTGATTTATTGGAAAGTTTTGATACCTGGAGGCAATTGTGAAAACCAATCGATGGTTGGGCATGTCAAACTTTGTGGAAAGAGGTGCATCAAGTAGGAATCGTTGTAGGAAACATCCATACACATGACATTGAATTATTTGATGTGATCCACAGGATTTCCCCTCTTTGTATTTATCAAATTTAGTGACCTCAAAACCAGGAGGGAAAGGTAACATTGCAACATTTCTATCGGATGGGTAAGGACACAAGTTTTATTGTGTATGGGGCTTCTTCATTTTTCCCATTTGGATATCTTGCATTTCTTGTGTTAATGCCCTAAGTTGTGATGCTACATCGTCTTGTGGGTTTGGTGGAGGAAGATATGTTGCATATTGTGGGATGGTCGATGGATTGCACATGGGATTCTAATGTAATGGGGTATTGTATGGTGTGTATGGTGGTGGAGGTGTATATGTTCCTAATGTTTTTGGATTGATGATTTTTTGTTGAGGGTTATAGTAAAAACCCTGTTGTTGTTGTGCGAGCAATTTGTATTGTTGGGCATACTATTGAGCTTGTTGTTGGGATTGTTGCTATTGTTAGGCTATGAGGGATGCTTGTTGGGCTTGTTGTTGTTGTTGGGCTGCTAAGGCTACTTGGTGTGCTTGTTGTTGTTGTTGGGTTGTTAAGGCTACTTGTTGAGCTTGTTGTTGTTGTTGTTGTGCTGCTAAGGCTACTTGTTGGGCTTGCTATTGTTGTTTTACTGCTAAGGATGCTTGTTGCTGTTGTTGTGCTACTAAGGTTGCTTGCTATTGTTGTGCTACTAAGTCTGCTATATGTTTTTTGTTGTTGTTGGATGAATTGTCAATAAGCTTCTTATGCGTTTTGTAAAGATAAGGCTTGTGCTTGCAATGTAGGATCAGTTGGTTGTTGGGACATGTGAGTTGGATTTTGGATGTTCATGGGTTGTTGGTTGATTTGAGATGGTTGTGAGTTGTTGACGAGAGGTTGGGGGTTCTCTTGGTTTAACATTCCTTGTAGGATAGTGGATTGAGGTGGAGGAATGTAAGATTGAGGTCCCATTTGATTTTGCATGACATGGGAAACCAAGGGGAAAGATGATGTTGATTCCATTTGGTATTATGATGGTAATGGCACATTTAGACCTTGTAATTGATTGAAAGGGTTCCCTTGACCAATGGGTAGGGGGTTCCCTTGTTTGTATTTGAGGTGGGATCAAGGTATTATCTTGGTTGATGGGATTCATAACCAATGTGTTGTTTTGATTTGCGTCAATGGTAGATGGGTTTGATGTGGATGGTGGATTGAATTAAGTAGCTTGGGTAACCACTTATTTTGATGTGTCAATAGGGTTATTGGAACCAATTTTTAAGGTTTTCCCTTGTGGGAGGGTGTTAACTTGCCCTTGTTTTCCTAT
>VDFB02093432.1:0-11190 GCA_007258455.2 Sequoia sempervirens
TGATTGAGAGCCCTTTTTGTGCCTAAATGAAGATTTGTCTTCATAAAGCAAGCAAAGTTGGTATGAAAACGACCAACATTAGGATCAAAGATCCCCAATTTATTATGCAAATTGTACTAAGTTTCCTGTCTGCTAGCTATTTGGCGCATAAGAATGTTGCTGCATTTTTTAGAAGTTAGCTCAACCATATTAAAATCCCCACATATGACCCAATAAGTGGTTGTTAGAGGTTACCGGATCAAATGTCAAAAGTTTGACATTGCTCAATAAAGTTATTGGAAGCATGCCATTGATGCCAACTCGAAAAGAGTGGTTATTAATATTAAAGAGAAATATCAACCTTGATCAACTAATTATGTTTCCGTCTAGGAGAAATGGAAGGAGAAATATCAACATGACCCTCCTCATGATTGAAATGAAAGAAATAGCTAGTAGGACATATGACATGACAAACAATTGAAACAAAAAGCTTGAAATTTTCAATTCTTGTAAATAAAGAATATTGAGATTGGGAAATCTTTGTTGAGTATCTTGCATGATATACTTTCTTCTGAGGTTTGTTGGATTTTGTACATTTCATGAAAGAAAATTCATTAAGAAGAAAAGGCCTGAAATACAATTAATAAAAGGCTAGAGAAGGTGAAGGAAGAATAGGAAACTCAACCTTGATGTTACACCCCGATTGTATAGCTACTACGTATTACTGCATAGGGTTAAATGATTGTAAAGAGAATTCTATGAATGAATAAAATATGCTGTTCCTTGTTATCAATATGAGTGTTTTCACATTTAATGATTGTCTCATTTAATGTTGCTTCAATTGATGTTATCCATGGTGAAATATTGCATTATAAGGTTATTGAATCATGTAATTCTAACTTGAGGTGTAGCCAGAGAGGTGAAGGAAGAATAGGAAACTCAACCTTGATGTTACACCCCGATTGTATAGCTACTACGTATTACTGCATAGGGTTAAATGATTGTAAAGAGAATTCTATGAATGAATAAAATATGCTGTTCCTTGTTATCAATATGAGTGTTTTCACATTTAATGATTGTCTCATTTAATGTTGCTTCAATTGATGTTATCCATGGTGAAATATTGCATTATAAGGTTATTGAATCATGTAATTCTAACTTGAGGTGTTTATGTATACTGCTAATGTTATGAACATGTGACTGCGGTGAGTTTATGTCAGTGGATGCAGGTATGTGAACCATTCCTCCAGGTGGAGGAGAAATTTCACTCGGGAGAGGAGCTTGGTCGGTTAACTGGTAAAGTGAACTATATGAGCATACACACACATCACCTTAGATTGAGTGAACTGAGTCAGTTATTTTGGTTCTAGATAAGTCATCCGTAGCTCGTATATTGGCATTAGGAGTCTTGTCTATTTCTTTACGCTTTTATGAGTGATGTTTATCTGTGTATTTGTCTTGTTGTATTACGATCATTATGATGGTAACGTGAATGGATGTAAGTGAATAGGGAGTGGACATATATATATATATATATATATATATATATGTATCCATATGTATATACATATCGATACAGGCGTATGATTGGCAGATGAATATGCTCATACGGATGCATCGATATGGTATACCTACACATACGTGTACATAGAGGTATATACATGTATATATGCACACAACCTATATTATGTGGATATTAATAATATTATATTATTATTGCCTGACAATTTACATATACATATATATGTATATACATACTGATATACATATTGGATATGCTGACTGGCTTACGATATGTTTATAGTATGATATATATATATATATATATATTAATATTATATATATATATTATTGTAAAATAATAAACACACACACACACACATATATATATGTATATTATTTGATACTTTATATATATATATATATGTAGATATGTCCACTCCATATTGATTTGATATTAATCTTTTAACTATGGAAATTGGGTTATATCATATTCAACTGAATATTAAATCATCAAACTATAGGAATCAAATAAATTGAATTATTTATCTTTGACAATGGAAAATTGAAATACTTTATTCTTCAATCTTATGAAAGTCAAAATATTTCTATTGTTATCATTTGAACTTGGAAACAAATTAATATTTGAATCGATAAAGTATATTGATATTCTTGGCAACCAAAATATGAAACAAAGGCATATGAGGAAATCGCGCGCCCTATATTATGCGCATAGAACATAGAGGCATTGACCAAGTCACTGGTAAAATGCAACGTAGTTGAGAGTCTGTCGATTGAGCCTGGATAATAGGCTATGTGTGCATAAAACACCAAAGGACTTTTTCACTGTAAATATCTTACTCGCCATATTATGAAATTGGCGCCACATCTGGAAAATGAACTTGTAGGTATCAATTCAGTAAAATTTACCATGTGCAATGGAATTAGTCTCCATTATGTTGTCAATTATGGGAAGTTGACTCACCATGTTGAAATTGAGTAAGGGAGAGGAAATGTGCCACATATTGAGTTGAATATTTCACATTTCTGTGGTGGCAAACCACATGCCTTTTTAGAAGGAATTCGTTGGGGTTGAGGCTTTATAAATAGCCGTCCAACCTTCATTGTTTACTTATTTTGGGAGAGCATTCACTCAACTTTTGATTGAGAATTCACCATACGTATTCTTCCATATTTTCTGAAATTCGCATTTCTCTGAGAATTGAGTTTGAGATCATAATTTCCATCCTCCATTATTGAATTATCAGAGCTTCATATATTTTATCAGTTGTAAACCATCACCAGTCTGATTATCCATTTCTGAGTGTAGGGAAGACATGTTATACCAGAACACACGTCTGCTGTTAATTGCCTTTGTAGTTACCAGTTCTGAGTGTTTATTTTTGTGTGAGGAAAAGTGGAGTCTTGAGAGGAAATTGTCTATTGTTTGGAGGTGCTGGAATTTGTTGTGAGTGAAGGCTGAGTAATCATCATCTGAGGAAAAGCTAACTACAGGCATGGGATATTCTTCTACTATCCATTTCAATAGTTATTCTTAAATGCCTCTAGAATTGTACTTATTGTTTGTGAATAGATAGGGAATTGCTTCATGAACTGTACTTCTGTTTGTGTATAGAAAGTGAGTTTGCTTCATGAATTGTATATCTGTTTGCACCTAGGAAGTGAAATGTTTAAAAGATAAAAGATGCATACTAGTTGTATTCTGCATTATTTGTATGCTCTCCATATAAGGAGAATACAGTTGCATTAGTTACTATATACTAGGACTGAAATGAAGGCATGAGTCAAGTAAAGATCAACAACTTAAGTTATTAGGTTAACTTAGAAGAGCTTGTGTTACTCCTAGGATAAAGATTTCCAGTGTAGGAGGGAACTTGTGAATTACTTGTTATGCTGAGTCATTTTTAGTAGTTTAGTATGTTGTAGGATGTCTGGGGTACGAATTATCCACTGGAGGACAAAACCTATGCTTAGTGTAAGATAGCCTTGAGTCAAATCGACCCTGAATAGTGTATGTGATAGATGACCCTCAATAGAAATACTGTATGAAACACTTTGGCCAAAGTAGTGTAATGTACCAAAACATCCACTTAGATTGTGTGATGATTACACTCTCAGTTCACCGTGATCCCGTATTACATTCTAGATCGAGGGATGCCGTATTGCATAGGATCTAGTTATGTAGGACACACCACTATGCTCAATTGGTTAACAATATCGGTTACTCTACCAATCTCCTTGTCGAAGGGAGGGCCATCTATTGAATAATAGATGTGCGGGGGACAACATTATAAGTCCGTGGTTGGCGGAAAAGCGCTTGAGTGATGTTTCTCCTCCACAAGAGGCTACTGAAGTACCAAGATTTGAAAGGTGAAATTCATGGACCTTCTTACTACTATTTGTTGAAAAGCTTAATGAGCTATGTTTGTAATTGTATGTCTTCTTACTCTGATGTTTACTTGAAAAGGAAAAGATTATCTGTTGTAATAAATTGTATCATGTTGTGACATTTTCAATTAAAAGAAAATAATTTTTTTATTACAATGGCTATTTACTCATTATCTTTATTTGTCTGATGTAAAATTAAGAAATTTTTATTTCACGCAAGGGTTAGTACGTTACACTTGATTGGGACTTAGAGGGTATGCTTGTTAGAGACAACAAGGTCTTGAGTCCATGGGGAGAAGAATGACAAGGAATTGTGAATTTACCAAGGGCCATGTTCAAAAATGGCCTTCGCAAATTTCACCTCCGAAAAAGAAAAAAAGAAAAAAATCGTTGTCGAGGTTTCAAACAATTTCCATGTGGACGTGAACAATTTCCAAGCGGACACCATGAGGGACTTGGGTGGAACTAACCTAGCTTTTTAGCATGCTTTCAAACGGGATTCTACCAACAAAATATTTTATTAAAATAAAACTTTCAAGCCATTTACATGCATTATCAAAATCATGAAATGGTGAAACAACATCAAGAGGAGAGGATTTACCTTGTGCACTACTTTTTAAATGAATTTGTGACGCCTCTTTGGAGGTGCTATTGTTGTGCGCATCCAAGCTTGCAACCCCAACAACATTGTTGGGCTGCTAAGGCTAATGGCCATTTATACATAAAAACAAACAGCCCACAATAAATGTGGCAACCTCCTACTTTGAAATGTGGTATGAAACAAGGTTACAAGTACAAGGGACTAAAACAAGTAGGAACATGCAAGCCAAGCCAAAACTTTAGTATTGGCCTTTTTTTTTTCTTGTGCAAAGGTTTTGTTTTTTTAATAGAATTTAAATTTTAAAATTTTAACTCATCACAGTTTATATATTTTGACATCTTCTGTAATTTTCAAACCTATTTATGAATATTTATTTATTTTGACATTTTTATGCACTTATTTATTATTTTTAAAATAAAAATAATATTCATTGGACCTAATCATAAACAATTTTTTTGATATTTATCGAATGTTGAACTTATTTTGAATTTTTATTTTGGGTGAATGCTAACATGAAAAGGAACACGAACATTGTGCCTCAAGCCACCATATATTTTGATCATTGATGCACAGAAATAAGAAGGATTAATGGGCTTATATTTGAATGGTGAAGATGGTGGTAAGGGGTGTTTGCCTCCAACATTCATTATCAAAAGCCACATTTTTCAAATAGTTGAGGCTAGATACAAGTTGCCATTTTTAGGTAAAAGACCTCTTTATCATGGCCGCTTAACCAAAGCATGAGTACACATGTTGCATGAGATTGTGAGATTCTTCTTTTACAATTTGGGTGAGATTTAATGCAAACTTTGCACCTTAGGGCTTGTCCATTTTCAAAATCAGGTTGATATATGAAGTTATTTGCTAAAAAAATTTACAGACAATGTGATTGACTTAATGAAACATGTGAAGGATGTTTTTTCCTAATAATTTGTGTACCATCACAAACATTTTAAATATCTTGATAGAAACTCAAGATGGCTGCAAAAGAGGGACACAGACTAGGCTGAAATATAAAATTCATGTATGCAAGGGCATTGGTAAAAAATAACAAAGAAAAATATGCAAATATGTCTATGTAAGGAGGATTTTAAACTTCTCTCTAAGTGCATTATTTAACTAACATGTTTGTTTACTTTATTTAAGAATAAGGAGATAAGCATTACAAGTGAAATATTATTCTAGCTAAAAAACAATGTTGGCGTAACAACTAGCACCTCTGGAGTAAGAGTTGGTACGGACAGCTATGCACACTACGTAATGAGTGCTCTTCAAATTAGGAGGGGAAGCTCCCTCGTTGTGCTTGACAAAAGTGCTTTGAAAAGGAAATTAAACTAAACTAAATCTTGTCTTTTTGTTTCAGCTGTAGAGGTACAAGGCTTTCTCGAAAACTATATACGTTGCAGCTGAGTATTTTTTGGTTTCGCAGACTACTAACTAAAACTAGGCTTAATTACTTAAAATCTATCTAGTTTCCTCAAGAAAACAGAGCATGAGAAAACGGAGCAAGGTTTGACTATCAGACGATAAACGAGTATAGATTCTCAACTTGAAGGCAAGGTGGCACATCTATCAGCTCAATCTAAACACGTTTATTGGTAACAACATCACACGATAAACTGAATACGGATTCTCAACTTGAAGGCAAGGTGGCACGACTATCAGCTCAATCCGAATAAGTTTATTGTTCACAACAACACACGATAACCAAGCGCAGATTCTCTACTTGAAGGCAAGGTGGCACAACTATCATCTCAATCTGAACAAGTTTATTGAACACAAAACAGATTTTATCTAACTAAGGAAAGAATCCACCATTATAATTGCATGAAACCCTATGTGGCATAACAATTCATCATAATAGTAAAAACGCATGAACAGATACAAAAAGAGCAATATTGAGGGCAAGGTAGGCACAGCATATATTTCTCTCTCGTGCAAAAGTTATGTACAAATGAGCAAAAACTCTTATTTATGACATCGAAAGGTGTAGGAACCCAAAAATCACCTTGAGTCACTATAGTCTTGCAATGCATGCAAAATTTATTGCTAAGCCCTAATAAAGTAAACTATACAGTTAACTGGAAAACTACCATCAGTTAATCGAAACATCTAATCTAAAAATGGACAATTGTGCAAGCATGCACGTCCTTATTGAAAGCGAGTTAACTGGAAGACTACCATCAGTTAACTAAAACCCTAAATGAAACTCCAAGTCAATAAAGCTGATCCTCGTAGATATGTATGTGATGAAACTACTGTTAACTTGAAAGGTAACGCAAGTTAACTCCTCGTGGTATAAAAGTTCATTCCGAGAAGTAGACCAAGTCTATTGATCGTGATCTCGAGCAACCAATCCCTCAACGAGATTGTTAATTGCATCACTGTCTGGAGCTCTGATACTCTGTCGAAGAATGCTATGCCTGCGCAGCATGTCTTCACCAGTTGTGATATGGGACTGAAGTTCGCCGCTACTCCATGTTGCCTCATCGAACACGCCGACAAGATCGTAGTTTATCAATCTTACGCCCAATGGTCTCTACCGGTAGTCAGTACGAATGAGTGCCCTGAGCCTAAATGAACACGCAGCTTGACATAGGCACCACCTCAATCTCGACATTTACACGGTAAGTAGATACCAAAGTCCTCACAAACCGAGTGTACCATAACGCTACTGCCTACTCTCACCCACCCTAAGGCCATAGTCTCTATCTTGCCTTGAAAACCACTCAGGCTTTCCAAGAGAGATAGCTTCTATCCTCTCAGATCATGACCGGCCTATATGCCATACTCGTGAGCAATCATAATCTCATCCCGTCTCGCGAATTGCCATTTTTGATCCTCATCCTGAGATGAAGACTGAGCTCGCAGGCATTGCAGAATCAGAATTGATATAACTCTGTGAGCATAGAACGGCCTCTGGCAACGAACTCCTCTTCCCACTTATCCAAACGCTTGCCATATGCAACTAAATGATTAAGTTGGCCTTGTTTTGCTGGAGGCTCAAGCATCGGTGGGAGTGTGGTAATGGCATCTGACCTGTGAACAAGACCAGAAATGTATTGACGAAGTTGTCTGATTTCAGCCTTGAGGGCTGCCTTATCTTCTCCGTCCTTCAGTATTCTATCTCTGGCACTGTCTGTAGCAACCTGTAGTAGATCAACTTGAGTCTGGCGTGTGCTACGACCAAGGTTGACTGTGATAACCTCGAAGTCCTGAGATTCCAACCTGTACCAAGCTCTTCCCCTGTGGAGGTACAACAGTCTCGACTACGATCTCCATGTCAGTATTCCATTCCACGTGGACCATGTTCTTGATCCTTTTGTTTGGCGCATCCTGATAAATCTCATCAAAATCTGAGTGATTAAGAACATAGGATGGCTGCCTCCTCTTCCTTCCCAGTTGAGCTTCGATCCAAGATTGATCTCGGCTAATGCTACTGGAAGGGTCTGTACTAGCAACAGGAGGTTGTGATGAAAGTGAATGTGTAGAGGAATGACTGGGAGATGGGGAGTCTATATCCAATTCAATGTGAATCGGGACTGGTGACTGCTCTGGAACTGGTATAGGAACTTGAGGCTGCACCTTAGGCACTAGCGGACTCTGAACTGGCTCTGTGATAGGCTGTCTATGAGGCTCTATGTGTGTATTAATGGCAAGCGCCTTGTCTTTGAATTGTTTTACGCTGACCTTCTTAGAGGGTTACCTTTCTTCCTCGCTGGCTCTTTGATGAGGAAGTAGTGAAGGATCTACCCACCACTGCGCTCCGCCCCATACACTTGCCTCGGGTCTTCTTCTTTTTGGTCAGTCGAGGGGTGCAGTTATAACGCCTCGGCCAACTCTACTTGACTCTCCTTCACCGTTACGCATCTCCCATGCACTAATCAACCGCAAATTGCCAGAATCAATCACCGCAATGGCTGTGTATCAACTCGCCTCTAAAACCCGAGGAAGGACTCTCCTCATCATCTCGACAAACCTCCCCACATCTTGACAAGAAAACATAAATCTGTGAGAGAGAGAAACGGCCATAGCTGCGTTTGCGAACCTCGAAGTCATCTGCGCAGTTTGCCCAGTAATCCTCCATAGAAGGCTCATGAAATATGCTTCCAGCAAGGCGAGTTGTATAATGACCTGAAAGATTATAGGCACGTGCTTCAACAAGATCCTTGAGATGATATTTCTCGAGCTCCTGCCCTGCAACTTTGGCATGAACCGTCGTCTTGCACCAATATATTCCAAATTGAAGAGGAAAATTGATAGATGGTCTGTGCCTACGGCGTAAAAGACGATGAACATCATGCATCTATCTCAGGAACTCCATAAAGATTGTCTTATCCGAGGGATAACGTGGAAGCATAGCTGGATTTCCTGTAAATCCGTATACTCGGATGTAGGTATATGTTGGGAACTGAATAAACCAATCTGCCCAACTATCCATTGCTGCCCTAGCAACTGCCGAGATACGAATGTGCAACTCCCGGTCTAAATTTCTCACTAGGAAAGCCTCATGAACACGCTTGAAATGACGTTCAGCCTTAGTGAACTCAAGCTGATCATAATACTGATAGACTTTCTGAACACTAAGAATGCCCACGGTGTTTAGTCCTCGAAACTGACCCTAAAATGCGATCAAGTACACGAGATACGAACACATGTGAAACTCATGAGCAACTAGGAAACCGGTGATCTGCTTGTGGATAATATCGCTGATGAAGGATGCCCAGTCATAATGTTCCTGCCCAGATATGATGCGACCAATAATGTAATACATCCAAGGCTGAAAAATATTAGCATGTGGCTGACCTGAGACACGATTCAGGAGTGTAATTAGAATCGCGTACTCATCCTTGTACTCACCACGACCCACATTGTTTGGCAATCTGTTCTTTGCTTGCTTTAACCATCTTTCTGCCATCTTTTTCTGGCATTTATCCATATTAGCATTGAATGCCTCCTCATGCTGCTCCATAGAAAAAACCAGACTATTCGAGTGTTGAGGTATATTGAAACTTCTTTCGATGTCCACAGGCTTGAGATTGCAAATAACTTGTCCATCAACTGACACTATCTCGGGAGTATTATAGTTTTAATGCTTAATACAAGACATTACGAACTCAACACAATGAACGGAGATAGGTATGGAAGCGGCCTCCAATAACCCAGACTGCTGAATGTTCTGAATAATCGAACTTTTAATCTTAACTGGATCTAAGACTGCTTCTGGCAGCACTTTGTGAAGATCTGTCTCAACTGTCCCGAGGCAGTCGTGAGTAAGGACTGATTTGGTTCTATATTCGAGCTGAGTGTACTGCATTCTGAAAAACTCGCCTGGTGACTGTGAACTTGACTATGTTCTGACAAGATTTCTGGAGAGCTAAAAATAGCCTTCCGAAGAGTTATTTTCGGCGAAAAATATGAGATATGGGTTTTGTCCAGAAAAAGATTCTAAGACAACCCAGAACGTCAGAAATGCGAAAATCTAACCTCTACTCGATCATGCAAAGACTTTTCAGTTGAGAAAATTAGAAACTCGAGAACATTTTCTGAAGTTAAAAATTCCTGAAAAATCAAACGCACAATTTTAATTTGAGGAAGTTACATAAAAATGATCTAGATGTTTAGACTTATCAAATTTGCCAATTTCAGGAACATGCGAATGAAAGTCTGAGAGAATTCTGAGAACCAGGAGGAAAAAGACGTTTTTTGTATGCTCTTCTTCAATGAAAATTGCCCTTGAATTCTTCAAATTGCTGATAAATATGAACTTTTAACCTGCAAAAAGATATGTTAGATAAAATCGCCTTTGATTGTTGATGAAGAATTCGCTTTTGCTTTGCTAAAATTCGCCTTTGCTTGAGAAAAACGAATTTTCCTTGAAGTTTGCGCCTTTGTTCTTGAAGAAATACGAACTTGCCTTTACTCTTGAGAAATTACGAATTTCTATTGGACTATGAGAATTTTCCTTTGCAAACTGAAGAATTGCGAATTTGCCTTAAGGATACGCCTTTGTTATGAAGAATTGAATTTGCTTTGAAAAATAGGAATTTGTCTTAAGATATGAATTTCCCCTTAAGAAATACGAATTTCTCTGGAAGCTTTGTGAATAACAAATGAAGGCGTCATACTTAAATAAGAGAAAATTCGCACCAACCAGTGAATTGCAAGATTTCAAAACCCTGACTGAAATAGAAGATTTTCAATTGGTCGCCCTTCAGTTGAATTGCCACTGACTTGAAGTTTGAATAATAAAATATTCATTATGCAATTTGCAAAAGGCGCCAATTATAGAAATTCGCCATATGCAAAATAAATATTAAAAATTATTCAACTTCAGTTGACAAACCAAATGAAGCTTTAAGCTTCACCGTTAGACTTCACTGATTCTGAAAGGTCATCATCTGAGCTCATAGGCCTCCATTTGCTCAAGATATTGCACTTTTTATTAACTTCCTACTTTATAGTTGACGACAAAGTTACGACCGGCTATCTTCGACATTGATTTCCGGGTGACCAGATGATGCTGAGATTGAACTGAGATATTCATCGCGAAGCCTGCTGAGCAAAGAAGAAATGTCTGCTGGGAGTCGTCATTGCAAAATCCATCATTTAACACCTCAAAAAATTAGGCGCCCTTGATTAAATTCATTTACAGGTACCAGACTTGACCATTTTCCTAAGCTGCCATCTGATACTTGAAA
>VDFB02093434.1:0-15356 GCA_007258455.2 Sequoia sempervirens
GATATGCAAATTAGATGTGACTAATATTGATTGTTTGGATTAACGTTTGATGAAAGATAAAGCTTGATAAGGAACATATTCTCATCAAAATATGCCATGGGCTAGTGAATTGGATTCTTTTTCTCTCATAATTGCTTTGACCAATTTGATTTTATGTTTGCCAATGTTCAGATCACCACATAAGTTGGAAGATATAGATCAAGATTTATTTCTGAAGCAAGATGTAAATATCTGCCCCCAGTGTCTAGCAATGTATGGAATTCCATGGGTGGATGCTCGGATAGGTGTGTGGATGGATGGATCTGGTAAGCACGCAAAGGATTATCTTGTGATAAGATAAGGTGTTTGAATAAAGAATGCTCATTTGGATAATGCTTCATGGCTTAGATAATGCTAAGTAGGATAGGATCAATGAAAATGACTCGTGTCAAGATGTTTACCATAAGCAAGTGCAAAGTGTACACCATAATTGTCAAGATCAACATAACTTGGAAGATGGATGTAGATGGATGAAAATGGATTAGATAAATGGTTCATGGATGAATGGATTTATCATGGATGAGATGGATGGAATGTTGGAGTTATTATGGATGAGATAAGATGCTTTCACTTGAACTGGCACATGCATATGCTTGATTCTACACATGACACCTGTTTTCCAAGTTTTCATCATGGTACCTATCCAAAGCGCCACCGTAGTGGTTTTCACTGGAGGACATTTTTTTCTTTATTGTTTTCAATCCTTTTTTTTATTTTTTTGGATTTTTGATTTTTTGATTTTTTTTGTATTTCTTTGTGAAAGATTTTTAAGCTCATGCTGAATCACCTAGTGGTGTTGATGTAGATGCTTTTTTCATAATGTGCCATTGATTCTTGCCTAAAGAAGTTGTTTTTCCAAGATACGTGCCCTTGAATACAACTTTTGAGATTCCTGATTTGCTTTGTCGATACCGGAGTTAACTTTGTCTTTGTGTGCACATCACAATAAGATGCCTTCTGAATATTTATGATGAAGGGTGGATGCCAATACATGGTCAATGTAAGAATTGGATATCATGCGTGGAGGCATGGAAGGTGAAGTGTGTTTAGGAATAGAATATGGATTGGTTGATAGTTTGGAACCTTTGACTCTCCAAACTTGGGAAGATGAGCAATAATGGGTGGATAGGAAAGTGTGTATGGAATTTGGACCAATTGCTTGATATATACTTTGTGTGTTGCTTGAGAAGCCTACTTTTTCCTTTGTGGACATCTTTGATGGATACTTTTCCATTCTTTTTTTTTGCCCCATAGTTTCTTTGACTAATGGAGTTTGATAGGGATAATATTTCTCTGTATTCTTTGGTATCCATGTGTATTTGATTTGTCCATTACGCCTTTAGATTCTCAGGTGCCTGATCCTAAAACCCCTTCTCGGATGTCATCCCAACCGCAATGCAAAGCGGCGACTAAGACCACGACAATCGCAATACAGCATCACAATCGTAACTCAATCGTGATCCTTTCAATTTTATGTTGATGCTTGCACTAGATAAAGTTGCCCCCAGTATTATAGAGGTATTATTGATATGTTTAGATCCCTTAATTGTCGAATAACCAAGACCTTGATGCTTAGGATTGCCAATAATCTAGACTGGTTCTAGGATACCCTGTTCATGTTGGCCTAATCCTCTACCTTGATAATTCATTTGTTGAAACATTTTATTTGCAATAGGATATGATTTACCTTGGAAACAAGGTGCTAATCCTTATTTTCTCTATTGTGGATCTTCAAAGGCAATAGCTTCTTCATTGATAAGATAGCTTTCCCTAAAAAAGGTAAGTGATCCAAGTTTATAAGTGATAGGATCCTCCATAAGTGGGATAACTTCCTGATTCATATATTTGGCTTGATCTTGTGAAATATCATATTTTAATGTTTCTTCAAGAGGTGTTGATGATTCACTGTCCATGTAAAATTCTTCCTCGTGACTCATTTTTGATATGCCTTCACATGATGTTTCCAATTCACAACTTTTGTAGAAGCCTTCTTCATGACCCATTTCTGATATGTCTCTAGATGTTTCTATATCTTGATCACGTGTATAAATGTTAAGAGTGGGAGACTCTTGTTCCTTGGTAATGATATCAAGAGTATGAGACTCTTGTTTTGAATGAAGATCATCTACATGTCCATCCAAATAAATCATCTCATGGTTAGATGGAGGATTATGTGCTATATGGATATGATCATTATTTGTGGCATCTTGCATAGATAGGAGAGTGCCCATTAGATTATTGTAATATTGTGGAGATACAAATTCTTGATCTTGGTTAATGTTGAAATTGCTTTTGACATACTTTGGATCGAGTTCTTGACATGGGTTAATTTCAAAGGATGGATTGCTTATAAAGGGTTCTGATAATTTTCTATTAGATATTAAAGTGTCTAATATCCTTTTTGATCTTTTGAGTGGACTTGGATTCCAAAATGCCGAGCTGGGCGACTCTCCAGCATCCATGAACCAAGAAAGGGTCAAAAGGACGTCACTACGTCCGGTGGCGCTTAACTACCAAGCCAGACTTTGGTGAAAGATGTTGATCATGCTTTGGAATAAATTCTTGAGATATGTTCTCTAACTCATTAGGTGATGTAGAGACCTTTTCAACATGATCATTGGTTGATGGATCGTGGATTATGTCAATAGGATCAAATAATTCTAACACTCCTTGAAATAGATCATTGTCGAATATTGTTTAGGGGTTTTGATCATGACTAAAAAGTGACTCTTGATGTATGTTGAGTTGATCATCGATTGAGGTAGAAACATATTCAAGGTGCTCATTGATGGATAGATCTTGATCATTGTTTTCAACAATTATGGTGGGGAGATTGTCAATGTTTTCAACCATAGGATCAAATGATGTTAACATTTCTTGAATTGGATCATTGTTGGGTATTGTTGGTGTATTTTGATCATTATTGAAAAGTGACTCTTGATAAATGTTGATTTGATTTTTGGATGAGGTAGAAACATCTTCAAGGTGCTCATTGATGGATATATTTTGATCATTATTTTCAATAGTTATGGTGGAGAGATTGTCATTGCCATCACTAGTGGTTGAATCCTAATCATTGTCCTCAATAGTTATTATTTCTTGATCAATAAAGTCTTGGATGATATTTATGAGTTGAATACAATTTGATGTTTTATGAATTTTTTCTCTATGGTACTCACAATAAGATCCACTCCCATTCCAAGGGAAGTCTAGGACAGAGTTGAAAGAACTTTTTTTTGGAAGAGTGATGAGTTTTGCATCGATATCTTTCTTAGCACTGATTCAATTAGATCTCCAAAAGGAGTGTATTCACGTTTGTGCTCTTGTGAGATTTGTGCTTGTTGAGGTGATTCTTGTTGTGATTGATCTTGGAGATGTGGTAATTGGGTTTGTTGTTGATGTTGTTGATCTTGATATCCAACCTTTTGACATTGGAGACATTGTTCTTGATGTGGTTGTGGACTCAACTCAATGCTTTGATGACATGCTTTAACCAATGAAAGAGTGTATTGATTTTGGGGTGGGGATGTCTCTTGGCACAATGAATCAACTATTTTGGTAAGTGTAGCAATTTGATCTCGCCAAATTTGATCTTTATTTTTATCTTGACACCCTTGATATAGTTGATTTGGTTTTTGTTCAAGCAAATTTGGAATGTATACTTGTGGTGTTTGTATGAGATCATGGAAAAATTGATTTGGGACAATGTTCTGATTTGGGATGATGTTTAGATTTGGCACATTGTTGTGGTTGGGAATCACATTTCCTTGATTTAGGCAACTTTGATTTTGTATGGTGTTACCTTTACTTGGATCAATACATGGAGTCGTTAACATATTGTTTGGACTTTGAACAACATTTGTATGATTCACAAACATATCTATCCCAAAGTTTACCAAGTGTGGATTAAAAATGTTCATGTTTGGTAAACTTGTACTTGGTATATTCACATTTGGCATGTATGGATTTGGTGGGATAATGTTGTTTTGTTGAAGAAATGCATTGATTGTTTGGTCGGTAGATTTGTAGGTTTGGAATTTGATTTAAATATACCATAGGAAAAGGTGTTCCAAAATTTAGATTGGACATACTCACATTTGTTGTACCATTGAGGTTTGTAGGAGATAATGATGTAATGTATGGATTGTATAAATGTGATATTTGACAATCCATTGGTTTTGTAAGGCTTTGATATTCTGGTTGACTTAGATCACTCATGATGTATGGAGCAAGTTTATATTCCATGTTCTTCTTGTGTTTTGACCTTGTTGACCTCTAAGGAATTTAGGACCAATGATGAGATGAAAGATGAAAGGGGTGAATGATATGGGTGTTGAACTTTTGAGACCCTTGGAGGAATACTAGACTTTAGGACTTTTTGGAATTTGTTGATTTTGGATTTAATTTTGATTTGATTTGGATTTGATTTGGATTTGATAATGAACTCATAAACTCCAAGAGGTTAGATGTTGTCTTGGAATAAACTTGTCCACAAGGTGATAATTTAACTAAGTGTATGAAGAAGGATTCATCTACACATAATTAGTCAAACAAGACGATTTTGATTCAATTTAAAGGATTTGCCAAAAGTCTAGTATGAAGGATTTTTCCAAGATTCTAAGAGTTGTTTGTGAGATGGGTTTTGATTGATGTTTGAGGATGGATGAAAGTGTTGATTTTGGTCCTAATTGAACTTAGAGAGACTTTTTTTTACAAGACCCAGGTATTGAAGAACATGCTATGCTTCCAAGAATTTGTCAAACCTATAAAGTGAGATACTCAAAATGTTGAAAGAGACTTGGATTTTGACAATAATAGAACGAATACAATTTGGGATTGTCCTTTGATGCACGTTTGTAAAAGTTATAGAGCAACCTTTCTCTAACTGTGTAAAGCATAGACTGACGTTTCTTGAGATTTATTGGACTAAGACGCTTGTGACGATTGATGGATTTTGGTTTTGGAACTTTGATCTTGCAGGAAATCATTTGAGAAAACACGTGTGGGGTTCAATTGTCTTTTATCCTTGTTTAATGGATTCTTTTTACCACAAACACTTTCTTGATTAGCTTTTCAACCAAATGTCTAATGTCTTAATTTCTTTTCATCCCACAAGGTTCATTATGTGGAAATTGAGAAAATCAAGGCAATAGTTCCCTATTGATGACTTTAGTGAGAGAAAATTGAGATATAAATCTAAATACTTAGAAGCCTCTAAGGATGAAATCCCTAGGGACAAGCAGTAGCACTTAGATTTTTCAAAGGTATTTGTTCCTTCTAAAGGTTTGAAATTTGATGACCTTGTTAACTGTTTGTTTTCAAGATTTTGGATCCAAGCAATGTGTTTAACTGACTCAAAGATTGTACAACCCTAGTTAGGATTTTTTTTGTTGTTGAATTCCCACTTGGATAAATCTAGCTGCGCTTATTTAGAGCGGATGATTAGAAGCTTGACCACACTAGCTCCCCTCCATGACACTCACTTCTACGGGTCAACCAAGCTTCAATTCTCATGAATCTCCCATGACAAACTTTTCACCTCTACAAAGAACCGCAAATATGTGGGATGGCTACGAAGGTTCGACCTCCTGACACCAACAAATATTAGGATTTTGGATTCTAAACAAAGGTTCATAGTAAGGGCATCTAGTTTAGGGGGTGCAATGATAAACTCCTTGTGCTGAGATCTCCCAACCCTTAGAACAAGGGCTTTACGCATCATAAAGATACTAGGGGAGAGTTATCATGCACCACTTCCCATTGTTTATGATTTTCATCGCAACCACAAATTTATATAGTGGTTTGGAAGAGCTTGGCTTATGCTCATTACCGCTTAGGTCATTCCCTTGGGGTGAGTACTTTTTCCCACCAAGGTAGGCCCTCTAAAGGTAAACAAAAGTGAGTAGGTACATTCGTAGTTCAATCAATCTTTGTTCATGTGAACAAAGAGAGAACAAACGCAATGTCCTTTCCCACACTAGCAAGCTTTGTTCAATTTTAAGAGCCCAAATTTGAAATGAGGAGGCAATCCTTTAGACAACCTAATATCACCAAAATGCTTTTGATTCTCAAGATTGTTGTGAAGCATGAGAGAAGTGCATATGAATTTCAATGGTATTAGTTTGTAAAAAGGATTACAAAACAAGAAAGACACATGTTCTTTTTAGACCTCAAAAGCAGTAATGGGTTCTTTTTATAGCACCAAATTTGAGTGTTTGAAGTTGATTGTTCAATTCTTAAAACCCAAAATCAAATTTAGTGAGCTTCTAATTGTTCTTTTTAACCCTTTGATTGTTCTTTTTAAAGCCTAAACAAAATTTATTTGAGTCCTAAAGCTAAAGATAACAATATCCAAAGATGAGATTATAAATGCTCCCAAAGTGTTAAAGAACACTTTTTTACAATTATTAAAAGAAAGTGCCATAGGAAGCTCTTCTTGTTTTCTTCTTTTCCTAGACAATGGATATCAAATGCTTTTTCTTTCACTTAAATGATCCATGATCCTCTTAAAACCTAGAAGCCATGCTCAAAATGTTAGATGAGATCAAGAAACAAGAAGATGTGAGGGTTAGATGAATGATTAAGCATAAAACCCTAAAATTTAGACCATGTTACAATGTGTTTTGACTTTAGGTGTAAAATTGAAAATTTTAACTCTACAAAAATTGAGAAACACTTACACCATTGCATAGCTTATAAAATTCTACCCCATTTCAAAAAACAAAAAGCTTCAAAAAAGACCTCCATATGACCAAGATATGGCCATTTTAAGATTTGAACACAAAGAGCATATGTGTTAAACCAGAGAGCATATGCACTAAAATATCCTGTATATGCACTGAAACAAGAGGAAAATGTGCTAGTCTAGGCTGTGGATGCACTATAATAGGGCTTTGTTGTGCCAAAAGTAACCACCAACGCGCTGAAACAAACGGTGGATGTGCTACACAAGAATTCATGGACAAACCTGTTGACATAACATGCAAGAAAAAATATTAAAAATGGGGCTATGCCCCATGGTGGGTGCCAGAATATAAACACTCTGGCCTGGACCTATTCAAACATGGACAAACAAATAAACATTAGTCCTCAAATAGGTTTAAATCAAACATTCCCTATGAAATTCATTTAAGCATAAGAACAAGAAAACAACATAAAATATCAAATAAAAGCTAATGAAATCTCATTCAAATGCTCAAACCAACATCCCATAAGGGAATTGGTGCTTCTTTGATGTGGAAAGAAGCCCTTTCCCAATTCCTTGATAAGCTTGATGATGATTGATTGATCCTTGATGAAAAATGCCAATAACCTAGTTATGGATGATGAATTCTATGCTAACTTGGATCAAAATGTGGATGAAATCATGGATGCTTTGAATTCAAAATGACTATACAACCCTGGCACAAAAAATTGTGAATGATCAGGGATGAACCCCGTGGACTGCCAAACTGTAACAGAGAAGGCCTACAAATTTTAGTAGCTGCCTGAAGAATGAAGAACAAGGATGAATGTGGACAAAGAAGGACCAAATGATTAGGCATTTATTAATATGGAGTGGAATATGATGGACATGGGTATGGAAGGAATGAAGGTGGAGTGGACAGAAAGAAATAATTGTCATGGGAATATTCCAAGAATATGCCATATTTGAATGTAGTAATAGAGGGAATTCATTAAACAAATAAATTGATTTACATGTGCAACTTGCAAAAGCTGAGGAATTTAGGAATTTAGGATAACACTTAGGATAAATTCAATCCTAGATGGAATTAGTTGATTTGACATTTGGATTTTACATTTAGATTTATTTAAATCAAATGAGAGGATAGTTGGGAGATTAGTAATGTAATTAAATAAATTTGATTTATTCAATTAAATGAAGAACATTAAATGAAGTTAATTTATTTAATCAAAGAGAGAACCTTAGGATTTAATTAAATTAAGATGATTTATTTAATCAAAGAGAGAACATTAGGATTTAATCAAAAAAAGTTGATTTATTTAATCAAAGAGGAAACATTAGGATTTAATTAAATAAAGTTGATTTATTTAATCAAAGGAGGAATTTTGATGAATTAATTAAATAAACATTATTCAATTAATTGGTTAGTAAAGAAATAATCAAGGAAGAATCAAAATTAGTGAATCAAAATAGAGTGCATGATATCAATCAGGATATTTCGAGTGTCTACAGGTAATAATAAGAAACAAAAGCAATCAAATAAAAGGCCACACAAAGATCAAGCACAATACTCTTCTCCTTAGTAAGGAGAATCTTCATCATTTTCCAAGAAGGGGAATTCACAAAAGAAGGATAAACTGACTTGTGTATATTGCAAGAGAGTTGGTCATGATGAGCATCGTTGTCATGCTAAGAAAGTTGATGATTTGACTAATCTCCTCAAGAAGAATAACATCAACTTTCCATCTTCCTACAAAAAGGAAGCATCTCCTTCTACTTCTTTACAATCAAAGAAAGGAAAAGGACAAGAACTTGTTGCAGCCATAGGATTGTCACAATAATGGATACTTGACTCGGGTGCTACACATCACATGCGTTCTAACAAAGAACAATTTTCTTCATTGGAGCCTTGTACAATACGACACATTCTTACAGGTGATGATACTTAGGTGGAAGTTGTTGGAAAAGGTTCGGTTGACATGGATGATGGATCATTTGAGAATGTTCTTTGTGTTCCTGACTTGTGTGCCAACCTTCTTTCAGTCTACCAAATCACTCATCTTGGGAATGGAAAGAAAGTCGAGTTTTCTCTAGACATAGTTGTGGTCAAAGATCTTGAGGATAATGCCTTGGTTGCAGTGGGAAAGGCCAATCATGAGACTTGGATATATCAATTTTCTCACTTTGTGCCACATTCTCCCTCTACTCATTACTCACTCACTCAGATTCAGTGAGTAAGTTATGGCATGAGCGGTTTGGACATCTGAATTACCGCTATCTTCAATAGCTTAGCTCATAGGATATGGTCACAGGTCTCCCTCGCATGAACTTTTTAGATGGTGTATGTCCATTTTGTGAAATGGGTAAGCATCCAGAAGAGAAGTTTGATAAAGGGAAGTCTTGGAGGGCTTTAAAAGTTCTTCAATTGGTTCACAGTGATCTAGCAGGCCCATTTCCAGTCTTGTCCTTCAACAAGGCTCACTATGCACTCACCTTCATTGATGACTACTCCATATTCACTTGGGTCTGCTTTCTTTGATAAAAGAATGAAGTTTTTGACAAGTTTCAAAATTTGAAGGCTCATGTTGAGAATCAATCGGGAAAGTATATCAAGATTCTATGTACTAAAATGGTCGAGAATATATGAACCACAACCTTGTGTAATTTTTTACTCTTGAAGGGATCGATCTTCAGCATTTGGTTGCATACACACCATAGTAGAATGGTGTTGCTGAAAAGAAAAACAAGACCCTCAAGGAAATGGCTAGTTGCATGATTAATGCTTGTTCTCTTGGTCTAGAATTTTGGGCTGAAGCCATTAACTGTGTGACACACATTTAGAATCAGGTTCCCCACAAGGCATTGAAAGGAATGACTCCTTTTGAGGCTTGGCGTGGTAGAAAATTGATTGTGCGACATTTTCAAGTTTTCGGCTCTCCATCTTGGGCACACATTCCTCTAGAGAAGCACAAGGAATTGTAACCTCAAAGTAGGCCTTGCATATTTGTTGGATATTTAGATGGTGTCAAAGGGCATCGACTCTTGGATCCAAAGACACATGAGCTATTCATATAGAGGAGTGTTCACTTTGAGGAAAGCTCTCCTAGCTTGACCTATGATCCTCCTCATCCTTCCTCCATAGTGGACTCAGATGATAGTGCCTCAGATGATTTTACCTCACTTCTGACTCATAAGGTTGTACGTTCGTAGGGTTCTCATTCTGAGGTTTAGGGATCTCATCCTTCATCCCCATCATCTTCATGACCTCATTGGGCTCGACAGACTCTTGAGTTAGCAAGCAATCTTGTTGGGGATCCTATAGACACTCGAAGGACTCAATCACAACATGAACATCTTCCACATGTCTACATTGCTACTACTTCAGATCTACAATCCTTCAAAGAGGCTTCATGAATTCTTGAGTGGGATTCAACAATGGAGGAAGAGTATAGTTCCTTGATGAGGAATCACACATGGGACTTGGTTCCTCTTCCTAAGGGGAGAAAAAAAGTTCGATGTAAGTTGATCCATCAAACTAAATATGCAGTGGATGAAACTGTGGACAAGTTCAAAGCATGAATTATGGCTAAAGGTTTCTCACAGGTTCCTGGTATTGATTACACAAAAACCTTTTCCCCTATTGCTAAGATGAACTCCATTCACTTGACTCTTGCCATTGCAGCAAATCATGGATGGGTTGTCCATCAGATGGATGTGAAGAGTGCATTTCTTCATGGAGATCTTGAAGAGGAGATTTACATAGAGTAGCCACAAGAATTTTCTTAGGATTCTTCTTTGGTTTGTAGATTGAGGAAGTCTCTTTATGGCCTCAAATAGGCCCCTTGGGCTTGGTATGCCAAGATGGACTCCTTTATTCTCTCAATAGGATTCTCTACGTGCCACTCGAATTCAAATGTATACATTTTGTGATAGGATGACTCTCACTTGCTTCTTGTTCTCTATGTTGATGATTTGATCATTACTGGGAGTACATCATCCATCATTGGCAGGGTCAAATCTTCTCTGCATGACATGTTTTCTATGATTGACTTGGGCCTCTTGCACTACTTTCTTGGGATTGAGATCACACAGTCCTCTTCCAGGATCACTCTTGCTCAACCCAAGTATGCTCTTGACCTTCTAGCTTGGTTCTACATGTTTGATTGTAAGGATGCACCTACTTCCTTTCTGTCAGGAGTCAAACTTGAGGCCAAGTTTTCCACTCCACTAGTTGATGCCACTTTGTATCACTAGCTTCTTGAGAGCCTCATCTACTTGACTCACACACACTAATATTTCCTTTGTGGATGGCATGGTTTCATACTTTGTGCAAAGAACTACATAAGCTTAATTGGAGCTACCAGGCCATGTGCATTACATAAAAGTACTCCACTATAGGTTCACTTTAACAGGGTGGGTGATCCACCATCTTGGGTTACAGTTTTTGGCCAAACTAGACACTAAACTATTTTTTCTAATAAATATTCACTTCCGAGAACCTATAGCTAAACCGTGAGGAATTTGAAGATGATGAAACTAGTGATTTGTGAGAATTTTGTCTATAGATTCTAAATATATATTTTAAAAAAAATTGGAATTAGATTGCACTTCTTTTCCATCTCTTTAAAAGCGGTTTTTTTTAGTAAACACCATTTTTAAGGGGTATTACTCACAAATATACAACATAAATTTTTTCCATGAGAGGATAAAATTCTATTTTTTTAATTTAGATTTCTAACTATGATATATAGCACTTTAATTTGGTTTCATAGTGTTTTATTGAATATTTTTTGCTTAATCAAGTTTCAAAGTCAAACCAATTACAATTTAGACATAGGTGGACTATATGCAACATAACTTTTTTTGTATGTTAAATTCAATTTTTTTGTTGGATCAAGGATAACAATATAAAGGGCATAGATATTTTTTAGAATTTTTTTTGGTAATCTACTATTTTTCCACATGTGTAGAATATAGAGCTTGTTTTTCAATAAAAAACCTACTTTCACAAGAAATCAAAAATAAATATAATAATCAAATTAAATATATTTAAAATTATACTTTTTGGGAAGCTTATAATAAGGACTACATACTTACAAAAAATAAATTTTAAATGAATTCATTTCATCCCCCAAAAGGTAAATCAAAAGTGGTTTTTCATCAGCCTTTTGATAGGTGTAAAGGAGACTTCATTATAGGTATGGTTTAAAACTAGTGGGGTTCTATCCAAGGGGGTTTGATCTAAGCTGGTTCGTTAAATCCTCTTGATTGGAATCCTTTAAATGGAATTTTCCAAGGCTTAAATCATTATATTTTCTAAAAAATATGTGATTTTGGCAAAAAGCAAGGATCTCCTAGAAATTTATGAAAGCGATGTTGTGGGATCACCGGGTACAAGACTCAACTTGGTTGGATTATGGAGATTCACGTGGGATGGCGATCTTGATGATGTTAAGTCCTATTCTAACTCCTGTAAGTTTTGTTGTTGTTGCTGGTAGGTAAGAGCATCGTGCTATTATCTCTTGATTGAGGTTGGTATAAAGGAGTTGTTAATACACTCTGAAGAGCTCATTTTGTGAGCTCATTTTGGGGGTGCAAGATATTTCTTCAGGGGGGGTCACTTGGCCTTATTCATTATGTCTTTTGGGGGGGAATTTTCCTCACTTGAGGTTTTGTCCTTATCATCTTTTTGAGAGTAGTTTCTTTTTTTGTTTCTCTCTTTTGGGGAGGATTTTTTCCCACTAGGTTTTCTCCTTTTCCCTATTTGTGAGGGATTGCATTGCATTTGTACATGGGTACCTAACATGGCCTCATAGTCAGGACACATATTTGAGTCATTTGCATAATAATCTTCCCATTAAGTTGCACTTAAGAGGGGGTGTTGGTGTGAATAAATGTCTTGTACCTAGTTATTCCACTTACTAGGTAATTAGTGGACATATTCACATGTTGATTTTACTTAGGTTTTGAAGATTCTTTCTAGAAGGTGTTAGTTGTCATTAGTTGTTATCTTATCTTTTGACAACTACTACATGTGACCTAGGTAGTTGTGTTAAGTTGTGTCATGTCATATGATTAAGACACTTGTCATAATCCTATGACATCTTGTATCTCACCTTGGCTATATAACCAAGGGGTCTCTACTACATTGTACATTGACTCCTTTTGCATTCACTGAAAGGAATATAGTTTATTCTTGTCATATTTATCTTCTGAGTATTTTGTGCTTTCCATAGGCCTTTAGATCTTGGGTGGCTATCTCCATAGCCAAATATTACATATTTAATCAATTATCATTTATCATTTTCCCTCCAACATTAACTAAAATGAAATTAAAATTATTTTTGGTCCACTCTAATCAAATATTTTTCAATTTTTACTAAATTAGGTATCACTCTCCTTCCACAAATTAAATAAATTAAAACAATTTATTTAAATTTAAATTAAATATTTCCCTCCAAAAATAATAAAATAAATAGATTATTTATTTTCCCAACTACACTCTCACATGAATGAAATAAATAATTTATTTATTTAATGCAATCTTATCTATTTACTAAATTATAGCTCCTACCCTATCTCAAATTTTCTTTTTCATTGATCTTTCCAATTATTCTCCACAATTGCTCAATTATCAATTGAAGCATATAAATAAAAGCCTTTATTAATTCATATCACCTAGAGTACATGATGATCAAGAATATATTATCAAGCAAGAAAGCTATCATTATCAAGCATTACGAAGCAAGAGTAGCATCTATCCATTATCTTTGAGAAAATGTCATCATCATACTATCATTGTGCTATCATGGTTATGTTATTTTGAAGAGAAACCTACATATCAAGAATCCAAGCTAGTATAAAAGAAACAATTGAGAAAACAGAGGTCTTTGTTATGGTATGATTGTTTATTACTTCATTTTGTACATAGATCTTGATCTTTATTAAGTGATAATTGAGTGTGAATTTGGTACTTGTGTTGCATTGTTACTATTTTTCACAATTCACATTTTCATTATCCACACCCACACCTCAACTCCAAGAGGCCATCATAGGGTGAAGACTAGCCTCATTTCCTATAGTAGGTTGGCCATCCATAGAAGGAGAATCATTCAAAGTTTGAATCAAGGTTTACAATGCTCTAGGGGTAGAGTTCAATATGGGTTGTGAAAACCATGAGTTGTCTCTATCATGCCATCATTTCTTCATTTTGCAAGTTGATCTATTATGAGTTAATTCATTGAAATTTTTTTGTAGGCTAGAAATTCTTAAGGAATGAAGGGTTTGATCTATGATTTTATCTAAAAGTGCATCAATTTGAAAATTAGTTTTTGCAATGGTTTGTAACTACAAGGTGTTAGGTTTGCACAAGGCATAAGACATCAATATTAAACACAATAGAGGTATTAAAAATTTGATATTTATAGAGGGAGCTTAACTCTTTTTACTTTGAAAAGAAATTTGAAGCATACATCAGAGGTCACAATAGAATAATGTTTTTTACTCACCTAGCCTTAGGAAAGAGGAAAATGATCATAATGAGGTAGGTAAGTCTATGTGAAATCTAAAATCAAGTTTTATGAGTATAAGGATGTTCCCATGATAGAAATTAGGTTTGAGTGTGTTAAATCTCAATTGGAGTAAGTGATTATTCCTTTGTGTCAATACATCACCCATATGCCTTCATCATAAATCCTTTTTTGAATCAAAAGAAAAGGAGGATTTTTTATTACATGCAAGTCGATTATTTTCTTGTTACAATCTTTTGGAATAAGTTTGGCTTTGATTTGAATGGTTTTATCATAGTAAATAAGCTATTTTATGTTACAAACCTACATCAAATAATTGTTTGAATGATAGAATTTGTTAGAAATTTGAGTGCAAGGAGAGGTTAGGGTTTGAAAATAATGTTGGCAGTTTGATTTGGTCAAGTAATTAAAGGAAATATTAAAAAATGGGAAATAAGAAGGACAATTAGAGGAATGATTCCACACAAGATAGAGAAAATGGTCATCTCAAATGTATTAAATGTTTTTATTCTAATGGATGGATTATCAATTGAGCCATAAACCTATTATTTTCATTTAATCATGAATACACATAATGCTTGTACTCTTTCCATATATATTACACTTAATAGGTTGTTCAAAGGATTGAATGCTACACATGGATGTTAAATAGTAGCAAGACTGGATTAGAGTCTAGTGGCATCAAAGGCTGGAGAAATTTCTACCATCTCAAGTTAGTTTCTTACTTTGATATGGTGCTTTGCATGAGAAGAATATTTGCATTCTATTATTTATTTCTTTTAAGGTTTCCTTATTAATATTGATGGATTCAAAGAATATATATATTGTGAAGTTTGATTTTTGGAGATAGGTAAGGGATTTGGTGTTGAAACTCAATATCGATTGTTGTCCAATGAGTTCACAAGAATATGATCAAGAATTATACCCTTTATGAGGGTAAAGAGACAACTTCATGGAGCTCTATGAGTGCAAAGCTTATTATGGATTTTTGTCCAATAATTTGGAATTTTTTTATTTGGGGGTTCGAAGAATAGAGAACTTAGAAATTCAGCTCAGAGCTACCCCTTTTGAGAGTCACAAGGAAGCTTGATGGATTTCCACCT
>VDFB02093435.1:0-62184 GCA_007258455.2 Sequoia sempervirens
CTTTCTCCCACCTCCTCCCCCTCCCCCTCCCTCTCCCTCTCCCTCTCCCACCCTACTTATATAACTCTAGATCTCTCTCTCTCTCTTAAAATTCTCTCTCTGTCTAAAGACATACATAAATACATACATACAAGAAAAATGCATATGCACATACAATCCTACATACATACAAGCATACATGTACATGCATGTATATACAATCTTGCATACAAGTAGGCATACATACAATATACATGCATTGATACATACAAACATACATACATGACATACAAGCTTACATGTACATACAAACATGCAAATATACAAATATACATTCAATATGCATTTAACATAAAGCAAGACATAACGTGAGCGCGTTATACCACGCTCGCATTATGCCTTGCTAGGCATGCTCCCCACAAAAAAAAACCATGTCAAAACTGACATATAACGCGAGTGTGTTATAACTGTTGGAAATATGTGCCTCAAACAATACAGGCTGAAACCTCCATTAGAGCCAAGTCGGTGTGATATTATAAATGTCTAGCTGACTAAGCAGTTGGAACATTCTGTTTTGTACAGGTCACTGTGACCTAGCTTCTGTCTTGCTGAACGTTTTCATTGTGGAGTCTATCGTTGTGACATAGTGTATTCACTATGATCTCTTAGCGCTTGGGAGACCTCTGGCCGACAGACTAGTCAATCGTGAATCGGGGAAACTCATGGCGACCATGGGTTTCAAGATAACCTTTAGAAATTGGGGAAAGGTCTTGGCGAGAGTGTTAAGTCTTGCCGACTTCTACTTGGCGCTTGGTATGACTTGCCTGTGTTCGGCGTAACGTGTAAGCGAAGGTGTTCTGTCTTGCCGATAGTCTATGGCTATTGGGGTAACTCAAAGGTCCTGGGAAGACGTCTCAGCGAACGTTGAAGGTCTCACCGACAGAAGCTCTTGTTGAAGTCTTCGACGTATCTTGTGGTCTATCGGTAAGAAGTCCCAGCGACTTTGGTGAGTCTTGCTGATGATGAAGAGTCTTCAGAATAGCTTAGAGATCTTGGAGTAATGTCTTAGTGAAGGGCGATGTCTTGGTGACTGTTGAAAGCTTCAGGTTAAGTCTTGGAGTTCGATAAGATCTCTTGGCGATAGACAAAGTCTTGGCGACTACTCTTTTGAGCTCCGTATGTCTGGGGGTTTCAGAGTAACTTGATGACTCGGTATATGGTCTCAGTGAAAGATGATTGTCTGGCCGATAAGAACACTAGCTTCGGTATAACCTTTGATGACTCACTATAATCTCTTGGTGAAAGCGATAGGTCTGGGCGACTGCATGGTGGCTCGGTGTAACACATGAAGCTCGATGGAACATCTTGGCGATATTGGTTACTCTTGGCAACATCAGTATGAAGGTTATGTGGCATCGGCGAGACACTGTTAGTGTCTCATTAAGATGCTAGTATAGTGCAAATTCTGTTGACCATTTGACCATCCTATGTGGAGTCTCGTGGACCAATAGGAGAAGCCAAATCTGAGCTGTTGGAAGACAATTAGTTGTGATGGTTCTGTGAGGAAGTTCGATAGATAGGGAATGCCATGGATATACTTTGTGATTGCAGATTGCGATCGGTTGGTTGGTTTTGTTGGATCGACAGATTGTTGAGTGATATGATCAGTAAATGATTTTTGTTCTGTATAGACTGTAACCAGAAGTTCCTATACAAGTTGGTCCATGGTGAATGTTGCTGTAAACAGACACCAAAAAGATAAGTCTGGAAATTGTATGTAATCCTTATTATTATAATACAAAGTGATTTCTCTTGGTGTGGTGGGTTTTTCTCCTGTAAGGGTTTTCCCACGTATATCTAGTGTTCTTGTGTGATTGTCAAATACTCTGTTTCTATTATCTGCTTCATAGTGCATCTTAATTGAACTGTAAGTGTAAATTTTAAAGTGTATCTGCATTCTTCCTTTAGGTATTGACATTAGGAGAATTGTTTTCCGCATCCAATTTTCCTTTCAAGTGGAATCAAAGCCTGGCTAGTTGTGTTATCCTTGTGGGTACGTTGGGTTTTTTGTGTCAATTCTGTTTAGTGGGAGGATTTTATTATTTTTGATTATAGGTTGAGATGGCTAGCACGTCTGGAAAGATTGAAATAGAGAAATTCAATGGCAATAACTTTGAGTTGTGAAAAATCAAGATGGAGGATCTTCTAGTTGATCGTGATCTGTGGATTGTTGTGTCTGCAACTAAACCTATAGGCATGAAGCAAGAGGATTGAGACCTTGCAAATAGGAAGTCTAAGGGGATGATAAGGCTCTGTTTGGTAGATTTAGTCCTTCTGAATGTGCATGAGGAGAAGACTGCATCTTCCTTGTGGAATAGACTGCGTCTATTTATTAGGGGAAATATTTGGTGAATAAATTATTCATGAGGAAGTTGTATTCTTTGAGAATGTAGGAAGGAGGGTCTATAGCTAATCATTTGAACGCATTTAATATGTTGATTGCTCAATTGACATCTGTTGGTGTGAAGACTGAAGAAGAGGATCACTGTATGCTTCTATTATGTTCTTTGCCAGACTCATGAGATCATTTAGTGATGGCTATTGGGAGTACAACATCCAGTTTCAAGATGCAAGATGTTGTTGGTTCTTTGCTGTCAGAAGAAATGAGAAGAAAATCTTCTAAGAAGGCGAAGGAAGCTCTTGTTGTCAGAGGAAGACCGAAAGAGAGGCAAGAAGAAGGACAAGAAGTCCAAATCAAAATCAGAGGGGAGATCAAAGTCTCCTGGAAAGAAGTCCAAGGTGAAGTGCTGGAACTATGGGCAACCTGGTCATGTCCGAAAGGATTGTAAAGAGGAGAAGAAGAAGAAGAAGAAGTATTCTTCCAACAATGACTCTTCTCATAGTGATGTAGACGCCTTCATTGCAGCCTTGGCTACTCAGGCATCAGATGATGTCTGGCTGATTGATTCGGAGCATCTTTCCACATGACATCTCACAGAGAATGGTTCACAAAGTATGAAGAATATGATGGTGGAAAGGTGTACTTGGCAAGTGATTCAACTTTGGAGATAGTTGGTTGTGGAAGAGTCAGAATATAATTTCCTGATGGCAGAGTAAAGGGAATTAATGATGTAATGCACATACCAGGTCTGGCTCGAAATCTACTATCTGTTAGTAAACTTAATGATACTGGAGTACAATTCTTGTTCTCTGGAAGTGGCTGCAAGATGACTAGAGGTTCAATGGTGCTGGATAGAGGTGCTCGATTTGGTACCTTGTACAAGCTAGATGCACAGGCTGTTCAATTCAACAGTGTCTCTGTAAGTCACAAAAGACTACTCATGGAGGTAAAAAGGGAAATATCCCTAATTATCTAAACTCAATGGAAGTAAAACTTCTTGCAGAGAAGACTATGCTTTGGCATAATAGGTTAGGCCATATAGGAGAAAAAGGTTTAAAAAACTTGAAGAACAAAAACCTAGTTGAGGGGCTTGATGATTGTAATCTGGAATTTAAATTCTGTGAACACTGTATATATGGAAAACAACATCGTGTTTCATTTTATGACAGTCCTCATAGAAATTTTGGTTTGTTAGATTACATTCATTCAGATGTATTTGGTCTAGTGGATGTTCCTTCTTTGTCTAAATCAAGATACTATGTGTCGTTCATTGATGATTATTCAAGAAGGGCTTTTGTTTATTTTTTGAAAAGTAAATTAGAAGTGTTCAGTCGATTTAAATAATTTAAAAATCTTGTTGAAAATCATACTGGTAAAACAATAAAATGCTTAAGGACTGATAATGGTGGTGAATTCTGTTCTGATGAATTTGAAAGATACTGTAAAGATCATGGAATTAAAAGACACAAGACTGCACCTTATACTCCACAGCAGAATGGAGTTGCAGAAAGGTTCAATAGGACAGTGATGGAGACAGCATGAAGTATGCTCAATAGTGCTGGCTTGGAGGAGAAGTTCTGGGCTGAGGCTATATCTACTGCACATTATCTACTTAATCGTTCTCCAAATTCTGCTCTTGTTGAGAAAACACCTTTGGAAGTGTGGGGTGGTAAGAAGCCCTCACTTAGACATGTTCATGTTTTTGGCTGAGGCATATGCTCATGTGCTGGATGTGAAAAGATCTAAATTGGAGAACAAGGATGTCAAATATATTTTTATTGGCTATAGCACTGTCATAAAAGGATACAAGCTTTGGAATCCTGATACAGAGAAGGTTGTATACAGCAGAAGTGTAATATTTCATGAGCTGAAACCTTCCACTTTGGATCTGCAGTCAGAGACAAAGTCAGATAACAATAAGGATGTATCATTAATTCCTCCTACACCTGAGAAAGAGGAATCAAAAATTCAAAATGTACCTGAAACTGAGGAGAGCTAGAGCAGTTCTGAAAGTTTGGAAGAAGAATAACAACCTCAACCTCAACCACTGAGGAGGTCAACCCGAGAAAGAAAACAACCAGATAGGTATAGGTTCTCATTGATTGATTCTACTTGTGCCTATGCCTTAATTTATAGCACTGATGAGGCTAGGATTGCAAAAGAGGCATTTAAAATGTCTAACTCAGACTCTTGGTTAGAAGCCATGGAAGAAGAGATGGCATCTTTGGATAAAAATGAAACTTGGAGTTTGGTGCCCTTGCCTAAAGGCAGAAAACCTGTGGGCTGCACATGGGTATTTAAGAAAAAGATTGGTTTGGATGGCAGTGTAGAAAATTATAAGGCAAGACTAGTTGCAAAGGGTTATTCCCAGGTAGAGGGAATCGATTATGGGGAAATATTTTCTCCTGTAGCAAAGTTGACATCTATCAAATTTCTTTTGTCACTTGTAGCAGCATATGACTTAGAGGTAGAACAGATGGATGTGAAGACAACATTTCTTCATGGTGATCTTGAAGAAGAAATCTATATGTCCTAGCCTGAGCACTTTGTTGAGAAAGGTAAAGAAAAACTAGTATGCAAATTAAAGAAGTCTTTGTATGGGTTAAAGCAGTCACCTAGAATGTGGTACCAGAAATTTGATACTTTTGTATTGTCTTTGGGATTTGTGAGATCAAATTCTGATCACTATGTATATTATAAAGCTGAAGGTGATCAATTTCTTATTATTGCTCTTTATGTGGATGATATGTTGTTCATAGGAAATAGCAAGCTAATGATTTCTGATCTTAAGTCTCAGTTGTTTGCTAAGTTTGAAATGAAGGATCTTGGTGCACCAAGGTATATTCTGGGGATGGAGATAACCAAGGACAGGGAGAATAGAAATCTTTGGCTCAATCAGAGTAAGTATGTCAGGACTGTTCTTGAGAGATTTTGTATGAATGATTGCAAATAGCTAGTGGTTCCAGTCATGTAAGGAACGAAGCTATCTGTTGAGGATTGTCCAAAATCTACTACTGAGATGGAGGACATGACCAGTGTACCCTATACTAGTGCAGTTGGTAGTCTCATGTATGCAATGGTCTATACAAGGCCAGACATTGCCCAAGCAGTGGGAGTACTTAGTCGATTTATGGCTAATCTACGAAGAATGCATTGCGATGCTGTAAAAAGAGTTTTCAAATATTTGAAGGGAACTTTAGATTTTTCTTTTTGTTACCATGGGAACTTGGTTGAATCATAGAGGACTCTCAGTATTCGAGACTATGTGGATTCTGATTGGGCAGGGGATATTGACAGCAGGAGATCCACCAATGGATACATTTTCATGATGAATGGTGGTGCAGTCAGTTGGATGAGCAAGCGGCAGGTTGTAGTCACTTTGTCCACTACAGAGGCTGAATACATGGCAGCTACTCATGCTTGTAAAGAATTTGTATAGTTGAAACATTTGTGTTCTAACATTGGTTTTGATGCAGGGGAAATAACTATTTTTTGTGATAGTTAGAGTGTAATTTGTCTGGCAAACAACCCTACTTTCCATGCCAGGATGAAACATATAAATGTATAGTACCACTTCGTACGAGATATGATGGAGGATGGAAAGGTAAGTTTGGAAAAGGTTGATAGTCTGGAGAATGTTGCAGATTCATTGACGAAGCCAGTGAGCATAGACAAGTTCAGGCGGTGTGCCAGTTTGATGGGCCTTAGTGCCCATGATTTTTAGTAAGTTATGTTGTGCTCTAGAGGTACCTGCATGATCTTCGTCAAGTGGGAGATTGTTGGAAATATGTGCCTCAAACAATACAAGCTGAAGCCTCCATTCGAGCCAAGTCGGTGTGATATTCTAAATGTCTAGCTGACTAAGCAGTTTGGAACATTTTGTTTTGTATAGGTCACTGTGACTTAGCTTCTGTCTTGCCGAACATTTTCACTGTGGAGTCTATCGCTGTGACATAGTGTATTCGCTATGATCTCTTAGCCCTCGGGAGACCTCTGGCCAACAAGCCATTCAATCGTGAATTGGGGAGACTCATGGCGACCATGGGTTTCGGGATAACCTTTAGTGATAGGGGAAAGGTCTTGGCGAGAGTGTTAAGTCTTGCCAACTTCTACTTGGCGCTCAGTATGACTTGCCTGTGTTCGGTGTAATGTCTAAGCCAAGGTGTTCTGTCTTGCCAATAGTCTATGGCTATCAAGGTAACTCAAAGGTCCCAAGAAGACGTCTCAATGAACATTAAAGGTCTCACTGACAGAAGCTCTTGTTGAAGTCTTTGACGTATCTTGTGGTCTATTGGTAAGAAGTCCCAGTGACTTTGGTGAGTCTTGCCAATGATGAAGAGTCTTTGGAATATCTTAGAGATCTCAGAGTAATGTCTTAGCGAAGGGTGATGTCTTGGTGACTGTTGAAAGCTTCAGGGTAAGTCTTGGAGTTTGATAAGATCTCTCGGCGATAGACAAAGTCTTGGCGACTACTCTTTGGAGCTCGGTATGTCTGGTGGGTTTCAGAGTAACTTGATGACTTGGTATATGGTCTCAGCGAAAGACAATTGTCTGGCTAATAAGAACACTAGCTTCGGTATAACCTTTGATGACTCGCTATGATCTCCTGGCGAAAGCGATAGGTCTGGGTGACTACGTGGTGACTCAGTGTAACACATGAAGCTTGACGGAATGTCTTAGCGATATTGGTTACTCTTGGTGACATCAGTATGAAGGTTATGTGGCATCGGCGAGACACTGTTAGTGTCTCACCAAGATGCCAGTACAGTGTGAATTATGTTGACCGTTTGACCGTCCTATGTGGAGTCTCGTGGACCAATAGGAGAAGTCAAATTTGAACTGTTGGAAGACAATCGGTTGCAACGGTTCTATGAGGAAGTTCAACAGATAGGGAACGCCACGGATATACTTTGTGATTGCAAATTGCGATCGGTTGGTTGGTTTTGTTGGATCGACAGATTATTGAGTGATATGATCAGTAAATGATTTTTGTTCTGTATAGACTATAACCCGATGTTCCTGTACAAGTTGGTCCATGGTGAATGTTGCTATAAACAAACACCAGAAAGATAAGTCTAGAAATTTTATGTAATCCTTATTATTGTAATACAAAGTGATTTCTCTTGGTGTGGTGGGTTTTTCTCCCGTAGGGGTTTTCCCACGTATATTTGGTGTTCTTGTGTGATTGTCAAATACTCTGTTTCTGTTATCTGCTTCATAGTGCATCTTAATTGAACTGTAAGTGTAAATTTTAAAGTGTATATGCATTCTTCCCTTAGGTATTGACATTAGGAGAATTGTTTTCCGCATCCAATTTTCCTTTCAATAACGCGAGTTCGTCATAACGTGCTCATGGTATATCTTGCTTTGGGAATCCCTGAGCCTTAGGATTGGTATTTTCCTTAGAATACCAAACCAAAGGCTTGGAGGGCATTCCCAATGACTAGAGACATGTTTTTGCAATTTCTACAATATTTCACATAATCGGGTTCATGCTCACCGCCAAGATTGCATGTGGTTCAATATAAAAAACAATGAACATCTGGGTAATGTTAGGTTCTCTCTTAGCTATCCAACAATGTAATTTTTTTCACTTTCTGACAATGTTAAGCTGTTCATCCATAATTTCTTTTGTTTGTATGTCTCTTTTTTGGCAAAAAGTAGTGTTTGGTGTTTTTTTTCATTATAAATTAATAGTTCATCAAAATTTCAAATACATTACATTTTTAGAAACTAGACTCCATTCTACAAATTTAAAAAATAAAAATAAAAATTTCAACTAGTTTCCAAAATTTGTAGGGGTAGCACGGTCAAAATTCTATTTTTCAAGAAGTGTCCACTTTGAAAATTAGTAAAAAATAAAATATTCATTAAAAAATTCTTAGAAAAATTGTGCATCAACTACATACTGTTACCTAACTTCTGACCATAGCGATTTTAAAAATACTAAAAAAAAGTTCACCGTACAAGGGTCGTACAAGAGTTGCTATGTTATGTTTTTCTGACAAAAACAACACCAATTTGTGTACGTCCCATTTTCAAAATAAATTAGTAGTTTAGAAAGTAGACTCAAAGCACTTGAATCCTTCTTTTTGTTCCATCTCAAAATTTTGAGTTTAAGTATCCTCAATTTCACGTCCAAGGTCAGTATTTCCTAATTTTAGAAAAAAAAGTGGCCACTTAAGCCCCCTTTTTGGGAACCATCTTGGTGCACTTACCCACAGTCTGAAGCTCTTCTATAGCACTAGCTTTGACTTTGCAAGAATCAGGTAAGGATCTAAGAACCTTAGCAACAATCTTTGATTTGTCTATCTGTCCACCAACACATCTGATACCACACACAAGTTTATTCACTCTTTGCATAAAAATAGTAATGTTCTGATCATCACCCATTCTCAACCTTTCATATTTCCCTTTCAGAATCTGCAACTTAACAATTTTCACATTAGCATCACCTTCATACAAGGTTTCCAAATTTTTCTATATCTCATAAGCAGTCTTCATATCCATAACATTTCTCATCTCAAAATTAGTCAAAGCACTCAACAAAGCTTCCTTAGCCCTGATATTATACTTAGCATCCCTAATCTCAGTAATAGTAGTAGGACCATTCTGTGGAATAACATACCTATGACTTGTAATATACCAGTAGGCTTCACCAATGCATCTTAGATGGCACTCCATTTGAGTCTTCCACAAGGAATAATTTGTTCCATCAAATCTCAGACTATCCTTCTTGTAAGTCACCATCCTGGATCACCTCAAGCTGTTAAACTTCTTCCAAGGAACCTGCTCTGATACCAATTTTTGGCAACACAATGCAGACAACTGAGAGGGGGGTGAATCAGTTGTCCTAGATATTTAAAACTTATTCAACTTATTAACCTTATTCTCAGATTTGATTATTAACCATGAAAGCATAAATCAACAACACATTAGAAACACACATAACACCAAGATCTTTTATGTAGAAACCCTGTTAGGGGAAAAACCATGGTGGAGGTCAGCCCACAAGATTATACCCTATTAAAAGCATAAGGAAATATGAATGGGGAATGCACTTGCATTCAGGAACACTGCCTAGAGCTCACTGCTCAATTACAATAGGGCTAACTGACCAAAGGAAGACACACTATCTTACAAAAAGAATCGAATTACATTTGCAGGGTTTTGAACTGATAAAATAGCATCTGCTAATGCCTGATCACAGTTCTAGTTAAGCACAGGAACACTTCTTCACTCTTCTTCACACTCTACTCTACCTTCAAATGATTTAGATCAATATTTGCACACACATACACAAAAGCACACTCTGACATACACTCACACACTTCAATTTGAATAAACAATTGCTCTTATATATCTGCAACATGAAATTTCATCCCTTCAAGTCGATTTCAACAAAATAATAAAATGAATATAAATTGTCGGCCCAAAACATTAAATATTATTAATGCAAATCAACCAAGGTTAGCCACAACTTAGTGAAGACCAAAATCAACATCTGCAACATGAAAACACTTTAATTAATTTCTCCTCGAAGATCCACAACACGCTACAACCACCATGTCAACCAAGAACAAGAAAAACATGAACACGCAAGAGAAAATTGTCAACCACGAGCACAACGATCAATGTAGATGTGCAACAAAGATAGAGCATGATCTAGAAGCATCCAAAAACATCATGAATCATTAGAGAAGCATCTGCAACAACTGAACTAATTGAAATAACATCATCTTCAATCATGAACACCAATTGAAGCAACAAAAAAACTGCCATAATGTAAATCTTCATAACTCGATGAAATCTTCACGCAGATCTCTGAAACTTGATGTGGATAAACTAGATACACTCAGCAACAAACCCTTTAGTCCACAACCTCTGATCATCAATGGACAAAACTTATCGACATACTGAACTTCACTCCACCACTGATAACTTGCAACTCATTTAATTATAATTTTCTGAATATCCTCGACATATACAGCTTCAAATGAATTAATGCTAATAGTGTTGACATCAATGAAAACCACATATCAGCAACACAACCACAATATCCAACAGTGTAGATCCTTTTCCTCTACCTTTAAAATATAGTATATCAAAATAATTTAGGATCTCATTGAGGAAAAACTCAAAAAAGAATTTTCTCAAGGAACATTGTGGGACCTCATTGTTGTTATATGGAGGATAGTAAAAAACCATCCACCATCTGTCCAATTTTTTCCCTTATTCCTTATTGTTTTTAAAAATTAATAGGGAATCTCTTGTAACTTTCATGCAAGGGTGCATTGGTTTTCAAATTAATAAAAAACCAGACAAATCAAATTTCAATTATCTTCTCTTAACTATTTATACAATAATTTTGTAGAGTTGAATTACTGTATGTTCTCCCTATGATTGGACCATATGTTTATTTGGCCCAAATGCAATCTGTATGAGAAATGATAGATTCCAATAATAAGGTGATATTTCTCCAATATGAATTAGTTTCTTTAGGATTTTTTAATATATCAATCAATGTTTGGAGTTCATTTTTGTTGGTTTCAATTTGACCTTTAATAAATTTTCTTGTACATGTCACAAGGAGGTCTAGGGATATATGAAGGAGTTTGAAGAGGGTTATGCTCTACTTTCTATTTAGTAGGAATTCCTTCCACATTGTCTATGAATTAGTGTTTGGTGTCAAGGAATTCTCGATTCCTAAAATTTTAAATAAATAAATCAAAATAAATGTAAAAAAATAACCATTCTCATTTAAACCAATAAAAACTTAAAAATATTACCCCCTCGACCTCGTATACATTGTGGTGGCATTATGTTGGCTTGCATTCACTCGAAGATGTCACAAATGCACTCATGTTTTTCCTTTCTTGCATCAGGGCTTGGTAGAAATGGGTTTGAGTTCAAATGAGCTCAATCTCTTTTTTTATTATTAGAGAAAAAATGAGAGTGCATTATAATATGATCGCCTTTTCTTTTCATGGACCAAAAGGTAGTTGTGGTCATCTTTTGGTCCCTCATCTTTATGCACATGCCCTTATGATTTTACTTCGTTCTTATTCTTGGATTCTATTAAGACAACCTTAATGAACAACAAGTAGGCAATACATCAAGTGACCAGACCAAAAAGGAACTAAATAGCCAAAAAGGGTCAATAATTCAATGTTAAAGCATCTTAACACTAAAGGGGAGGGGAATCAAACTATAATTAATTAACACATGTGAAGTTTTATTAAATTTTATTGCACATTTGATTAAACTATTTATTCATTTAACTTGTTATGGTATATAATTAGACCTAATAAAAATATCCATTGCACGTAGTTGTTCAATTGTATATTTAATTGAACAAATTGCTTAATTAGTTCAATCATGTGTATAGTAAGATTAATCAAGTCCCAAATTATGTTAATTAATAATAATATTTTGGTCATTAATTAATTAATTCAATCAAATTAATAACTATGACTAATTAAACTTCAATTTATATTAAATAATTTTAAGTGTGCTTGTGAAGTTTCATAAACTCCAACTAAACATGTAATTGAATCAATTCAAAATAGAAAATATATCTTTAAATAAATTATTTTAAAGAAAAAATAATTAAAATTTGTAATATATAATTACTCTAATATTTTTTCTTTTTATGAAAACTTATAGATGATTTCTTAGGGTAGACTTTAATTTTTAGCTTCCAAATAAAGTTGAAAAGCTAATAACATGATGTGCATATTTGTTTTCATTAACCTCTATTTTTGTTTAAAAATAATAAATAATATAAATACATGTTCACTTGTGGTTCGGACCATGCTCTTATTGATTATGGAAATAATGAATCGAGTATTAAATGCTCATTAAAAACATATTGTATGTTATAGTTGTCCTAATAAGTTTTTTCTCTCTCTTTTTATGTGAACATTAAAGGAAAGTTGATAGAGATATAGATTTCAAGATGGCGAGGGAAATGAGGCAAGCAAATTATTTTTTAGACTAAGGTAAATATAAATTCAAAAGAAAATTAAAATGGGAATATAGGAGCTAGGAAGTCAAATGATTTAACAGACACATCTTGTAATGATATGGTGAGATGAGAGATGTTCTATATATTTAAATTTGGAGTGGATTGAAAATAAAATAGATGAATTGAAGATGATTATTAGATACAAAGATTTTTTAGGTCATTTTTAATTGTAATAAATTCAAAGAGGGATTGTAGGCGATTCTTGTTTAGAGAGATTGCAAAGAATTAATGCATGTAATTTGTGTTGGATTATTAAATTGATTTTTCATTATAAAAGTATTTTTAATCTACATTTATCAATACATATGTTATAAAGTGAGACTCAAAACACTCTTTCATCTGAAAAATCTAAGATCAATACCATAGATATCTAGACATTTTTTTATAAAACACTCATAATTCTCTAATTCAATTTGATTTATTGCGAGTCTATGACAAAGATGAAACTTGATGTGATTTTATTCTTTTGATGATATGTACTTTGTGCATATTTAGATAGACTTTATTTAAGGGCCCAATGTTGTTTATTGTAGTCATGTAGTACTTCAATGATAATTTCTCGAGGCTTTTTAGTGGTATGATTTATCTGGAATGAACAATGTAGAATTCGTTATTATATTTTATAAACTCAAATAAGAGCATCCATAATTGAACATTTAGATTATACAATTTGTTGGGTAGGGTATCCATAAAGTGGTGTGTTTATCTACATAGCTAAAGAGTAAGCATTTAGAATCTACTATTTAAATATGAGTATAAGGTTGAATAGTAGTTGGTATTGTGAGAATGTACCATGAACTAAACATAAAAATATTATGCATGGGATAGTGAAGACACATTATTTGTTATAATAAATTAATGAATCATTTATGCATCATAATTATAACAATGATTGATATAAATATTTTAATCATAAGAATGTCACCAAAACTCCAATTGGATACTATTGTTAGAATCATGAACTATAATGCTATATAATTTCAAAGGTCCTTTATTGTTATAGATTATAGTGAATGCAAGAATTTATATAATTTGATTGTCATATTTGATCTTTATTCTTGATTTCCAAACTATAAAAAAATATTAATTTTCATTTTTATAGGAAACACAATTCATCCTTAAAAATAAATTGAATGGGGATACTTTGTTAATTATAATAATTCTAATGGGTGTTTTTGTTTTTATCAATAATTCTACAAAAATACTTTTTAATTTATGCTATCACTTTTATTTTGATAAATAAGTTGTAGCAATAATTGTTTTGTATTAATTCGAAAATAGAAGTTACATATTCATGATTATACATTTCAAAATTCAGATCATTCCTAGGCTTGCCTCTTTCTATTTCCTACTAATGTAGCTTAAGCTATAAACTATTGCTTCATGCATATACAAAATCCTGAGGAGTCTCCATATTCCAAATATACATATTACTATTGCCTTAGCTCTTCATATCCAACTCCTCTTGGGTTTCTCTTATAAAATAATTTATCTAGTTGAATCCATAGATGGGTTTTGAGTTTATTGTTGGATAATAAACATTGTGTAACCAATTTTCAATTAGCAAAGTAGTTATATGGGCGTCAGAAGTTATGTAATACAGTTCCATATTATTGATGAAATTTGCAGAAAATAAGAACATAAATTAAAAGATTTAAATAACATAGAAAAAGAACACAATATTTATAGTGGTTCATCCAATAATGATTACGTCCACTTTCAACAAGGATTATCTCACTTTTATTAATTATGAATACAATCTCAATAAAATAATATTCAAGCAGCAGCTTTTATAATTTAGTCTCATCTTCAAAATGAAAAAATCCACCAAAATAATTAATTGTTAAATTAGCAAATACATGCCAAAAAGAAGTCAGTTACAAAAAGACATCAATGCGAGAGAAACTGCCATTATAATTAGAATATTTGGACTTCACCAAACCCAACAGATATTTCCTTGTATAAATACTTATCTAAATCAATGATAAATGGCTTGATCTATTTGTGTGCAATATTATTTTTTTGTTCTGTTTTTAATTTTTATATCCTTCATTTGGTATCAGAGCAGTTTGGCTTGGCCTGTGTGATGTCGTAATGTTCCTGTGTGATAGCGTAATGTTTTCTTTTTAGTCTACAAATCGGCATGGCCTTTGAAGTGGTCAAGGAAGTGCAGACTCGTATGCCCTCTGCACTCTATGGGATGAAACTTGCGAAGCAAAATAACTAATTTGTACCGCCCATCTATTGTTGCCCAAGAATTTAGAGCCCTTGGTGTTCTTGTGCGATCAGAATGAGCCGCTTGGCATGAAGTTTTCATTGGCATGTGCAAGATTGGCGTAGAAGGCATTTCAAGTTTGATTGAATTTTGTGTGTTGCTCACCTCTATTCATACCTGTTATCATAAAGGAAATAATGATGAAGTGCATCTATCGAGTTGGTTTTTTCATCTCCAATTGATTTGTAATCTGTTGCTGATGTAAACCATGGCCATCAAGAAAACAACTTTTTATTACTGATGGTATGGTGCTTAAAATTTAATAGTCCAGTCTTGAAATCTATGGAAAAGATGGTGTGGGCTTTAAGATGGAGTCCGTGAATTGGGAGCACATAAAATGAATTATCTTTCAATGGGCAATCATTTGTTTGAAACATATGAAGATTCATGGTCATTTTCATGCATTATTTATTAGTTGTAATATGGAGGTAAGTTTCTTTGCAAGAGAAGATTCAACTCAAATTTGTTTTATGAGTATTGTAAAGTGTCAAACAATTGATATACATTCCTTGAGTTATGCCAATCAAGTAATCTATCTTCTTACTATCAATGCTTGGGAAAGTGCATTTCAAAACATTGAAACAATTGATCAGTATCTTGTAGATGAGTTGATCAATGTTACCAATGGATCTTCAAATAGTTATTCTTGGACTTGTGGGTCTATCTTTGTTATTACTAATGAGGCCTCTAAAGACTCATCTAAGATATTAAATGGATAAAGTGTAACAAGATCATATTGGAGGCTGGTGGCACCAGAGGATAGAGGAATTTCCATCATCTCAAGTCAGCTTCTCACTTTGAGATGATGCTTTGCATGTGAAGCGGTTTTTACTTTAATTTCTTTCTTTTCCTTGTTGTTGCTGATAGATTTGAAAATACATATATTGTGAAGTCTGATTTTTGGAGAGAGGTAAGGGGTTTGGTGAAGAGTTCAGTATAGATTGTTGCCTAGAGAATTCACAAGACTGTGACCAAAGATTTTACCTTTACGAGGTTCGAGGAGACAACTTGGAGGATTGTTGTCCAATAATTACAGTCTATGATCTTCAAGAGTTCATGGGAGGATGAACTCGGGAATTCAGCTCGGAGATGCACCTTTCCGAGGGTTACGAGGCAACTTGGAGGAGTTCCACTTGATTCAAGATTTGTTTCTTCAAAAGGAAAATCTTCTTGAGAATGTATACATATTTTTTTTGTAATCAACAAGTTTTGTCATGTAAACCTTAAGGGAGGGTCCTTTAAAAGGTGAATTGGAGATTTTAGGGATACAGTTGTAGGAACAATGTAATAATGCGGGAATGTTAGTGGATGTTAGCGAAGGTATAGTATTACATTGTTAGGGAAGGCAGAGGTGGTTATTTTAACCACATTCTCACGGTTATGTCTTTTGGATCATTTTTTCTCTTCTCAAAATGTTCATTATGGGGGAGTGAATATAGAATAATGACAATTTTTTCTCCAATGTTTATTATGAGGGAGAATGTTGGATAATAAACATTGTGTAATCATTTTTTAGTTAACAAAGTAGTTATACGGACGGAACTTATGTAATACAGTTTGATATTTCCTTATATAAATACTTATCTAAATCAATGATAAATTGCGTGATATATTTGTGTACAATATTATTTTTTTGTGTTGTATAGTTCTGTTTGTAATTTTTATGTCCTTCATTTATTACTTTTTTTAGAAAATAGAAACCCTTGATGGCCCTATTCCTATGTTCCATGAGAGTGGTTATCTTGAAATTCACCAAAAATGGTAGCCATTGCACCCCATTTTCATTCACCAATAGTTTGCAGATGTCCTACAGTGTGAGGACGCTGCAGCCAAGCCACACCACCTAAATAACCTCATCGATCCCAACCAGAAAGTGCTTCTTATAAATTTTGAGTCATGAAGAGTGGCCAAGAATCTTGAGGAAATATCAGTATGCACTCTGTATCTATTATCTGCTTCTAGGAAGTCTTTGTTGAGGACCCATTTCACCGCCCACAATACTAGCCCATGATGAAATTTAAGACCATCTTCAGCCTATGGTCCATTATGTTCCCTAAAAAATCCATCTATCTCTTAGTACTCACTAGTCTTATCAGGGTGTCCATCCCTAATTTTGTACAGAGCTTTTTCCTAGAATGGAATGCAGATTCATTTGCTCAGCTACATCTGTTTATAGAACTCCACCAAATCATTTTGCTTGTGTTTATCCTTAATTTGATATCACTTATTCTTTGCCAGCTCAAACAATTAATAGTTTAGTGAGATCGTATTTTGTTTCGCCTATAAGAAATTATTTCTAAGGGTGTTGACTACTCAGTTTGGCATGAGGAATCCATCCTTTCCAATTTTTGTCATCTTACAATGTCCATCTCACCTCTTCTATAATGGTGAGTGTGCAAAACCGCAATCCTTTCTAATGTTTAATCCTTGTCTTTTCATAGAGTATCTATCATTTTTTTCTTAATACCGTCAACTGCATCATTGGTGAGTAAGTCAGCATCCTTATTTTCCTCGCGATATACATGACTGGTTGTATATTCTACAAACTTGGTTGTTAATTCAAGTACTACTTCCAGAAGAGCTGCAAATTTCCAATTCTGATTCGATCCTTTTCTCATTGCATTTATCATGATCGTATAGTCTCCTTTACTTTCAAGTCTCTCTATTTTGAGCTGAATGCATAGGGGAAAGGGGTTCATAGTGGAGCACCCTAATTTCGCGTTTCTCAAAATCTTATGTGGAAATTTCAAACCACTCCCAATTCTGCACAACAATTTATTTGGCAACTCATGTGCTTCTATATTTCATTTTAGGGCCACATCATCAAATATGATGCCACATTAGCATTCTTTTTGTTGAGGTATCCAAAAAGGCCCAAAAAAAAAGTGAGACCGATAATGGTGCACTAAGTCATGTTTTATTGGTGCATTGATGTGGCATCACATGATTTGTCACTTTACATACTTTATGGATAAAAAGTGTTTTGCAATTAGATATTAAAGTGCTCCACTATGGGCCATTGAGGACTACTTCTATCCCCACTATTGGATCCTGCTCCATTATGGGCCACCCTACCCTATAATGAAACTCAAAATCAAGGAATGTAGCTGAACCTCATTGTTTGTTCCTCTATTTAGGGGCTTCGAGGCTTTACATATTATTTTTCCATTCTAGTTTCTTATAATACATCCAACCCCCGCAATGCCCAAATTGCCTCTTGAGGGAGCATTGAATTTTAGCTTAAACCCTCTTTTGTGATGGATGTCATTTGGTTGTGCTTCTGTTAATATGAATTTGTACACCCCCTGGTCCAATGACAAGGGGAGGATGTAAACCAAACCATCTTTTCAACATAATATTATCACAAACTGTAATCATATTTGCTTTGTTTTGTCCTACCACCTCGTAATTTACCATTTATACTATAGATGCCTCCATCTTATTTAAAAATGAGGGCATGCTCATTTCCTTGTCTTGAAATATCCTTTGATTATGTTCTTTCTATAATTCCCAAATGAGTATTGATGGACTTATTAGCTAGAGACATGAGAAGGAAGATGATTTATTCAAGATTGGTCAAGCTTTGAAGAGGCTCATAATGTCACTGGGTAGGGTGTTGATCCACCCGAGCTTTGCATATAGTCATTTCCAACACTCCTATACAAATTGGCATCTTAGTAATAAATGATCTACAATTTCTTCCCAACTTATGCATAACGAACATCTAGATGGACCATTACAACCCGTTTTGATGAACTTTTAGAACTACCATTCAAATTTTCTTTTGTAGAGTTTCCCATACAAAGGTACTAGCCTTAGTAAAACAATCTTTATTCCAAAAAGATGTGTTGGGATCTCTATTCCAACCTCATTATTTTGTAATAGTCTATAATCATCTCTTGTGTTGTATTGACCCAAATTTTCCCCATTCCATTTGATTATATCATGACCTTCCCTAATCAAGATGGTCCTCTCCTTTAAAATATTCTCCAGAGAATCCTTCTCCTTAGCCAGAATTTTTAAACCCCCTAGCCCTTTCCACTTCTAAAGTAAAATAACCTCCTAATGCACTACTTCAAGATAATCTCTAACCTTTGAGTCCCACAACCATTTTAGAAACCATTTTTCTTGATTCAAATATACCCTTATTTGCAAACATGGAAATCATCCCCAAGAGTCCCCCCAAAAGAGGGTAGTTCTCCCATCATGGATATCCCAAGTTAGGTAGTCTATTACAATTGATCTGCATTTCCTAATAAAATTTCATAAACTAGAACCTTGTGGGAGACTTGTTGTTGTCATTATTCTAGTGGGTCTTGGTTATCCAAATACTTATTTTGCAAAATTTTGACCCATTTTAGTTGTTGTTCAAACATTTTCCATGTCAACTTCACCCCAAGAGATTTTTTATGAGATATATGTTGTCTAAGACCAACCCCTCCTTCACACTTTTGCCTGCATACCTTATCCCATGCTATTAATGCTACTCCATCTTTTCATACATTCCCTTGCTGAAATGATTTCCTCATTTTTTGGTTTAACATTTGATTTTCTCTAAAGGATAATGCTAGGAATGACATGAGATAAATTGGTAGTGTTAAAATTAATGCTTTCAACATTGTTATTCTTCTTGACCATGATACCGACTGCCTTCTCCAAGTTTTCATTTTGTTGGATATTTTCTATCCTAGTGTATCCCATAATTTTTTGTTTTAAGTCCCTTATTTAGAGGAAGTCCAAGATATGCACTTGGGAGAGTTCCCATTTTAAAATTCAGAACCCTTATTATTTCTTGTCATTTTTTGGTTGGTTGAGAAGATCTTTGATTTGGCCGTATTTACCTCTTTCCCTTAAGCTTGGAAATAAGTTTCTAGGATTTCTTTCATTTTTTGTCCCTTTCCTCTTTGTTGCTCCAAACAACATTTTTGTCATTAAAAAATTGTAGATGAGATATGGCTGGAAGGCTACTAGTAATTTGGATACCTTCTAATCTTCCAATTTCTAAAGAGTGAGTATAAATTTCTTCCCAAAGAATTTTCCATTATTATGAACAAAAAGGGGGATAGTGGATCACCCTGCCTAAGCCCCCAAGATACCTCAAAGAAGCCTTATGGAGATTCATTGATAAGAGTGGAATGCATCAGTTTGGATATGAAACTCAAAATATGATCCAACCAATTTTTGTCAAATCCAAAGGACAAAAGAATAGGTTAAAGAGAAATCTCCAATCTATTCAGTCATAATATTTCCTAATGTCATTTTTACTAGCATACTTTGTTTCCACCTCTTCTAGACTAAATGAATAGCTTCTTGTGCAATAATTACCTCATCTAAAATTGATCTCCTTAGCACAAACCCATTTTGTTCTTCTGCTATAATCTCTAGCAAGATTCTTTTTATTTTGTTAGCAATTTATTTTGTCATTATCTTATAAAGTGTATTGTATAATGATATAGGTTTGAACTTATGTAATGAAAGAGTTTGTTCTTTCTTAAGAATTAAAATAATGAACATAATGTTTAGGTTCCCTTAGTGGTGTTCCCTTCCAATAATCCTTTATTGCTTCTGCTACTTCCATTCCAATTATATGTCAGTATTTATGGTGGAAGCTAGCCAAGAAGCCATCTGGCCTTGGAGCTTTGGCCAAATGGAGTTGTCTCACTACTTCCTTTATTTCTTGTTTTGTGAATGGTTTTGATAATATTTTGTTCTTACACTTTGAAACCAATTTGGGTATTATTTTCACTATGTAATGTCCCATTTCTAGAGGAAGCACTTAAACCTGAATCTCGCTTCCATGGTGTCCCTCAAGAGACATTATAAACATTAGAGATAAATAAATTTCAGTAATAACAACTTTAAAGATAATATAAGCGTTTCATTCTTTGCCAAAGAATTATTTACTTCCTCCTTATCACTTTTTGTGAATGAATGTTATATACTATATTTTGTAAATACCTTAGATAATATTAATCTCCTTCATAGATCCATAGAGGGGACTTATTTGTTCTTTATAATAATAGTGAATTACTTGTAAAGCCCAATAATTGTTGTAGGCATCATTATTGGGTGATATATATATATATATATATATATATATATATATATATATATATATATATAAAATGCATGTGTCTACCTTCTATGATGCAGCTATGAACTTAAGATGTATTCATAGGTTTATCAATTGTTAGCATATCCACCTCTTTGTATTAACATGTAATAAAGGAACTGATAGTGTTCTTCCTTTCTAGGGATATTTCAGAGTGACCACTGTACGTATGTGTCTATCCATCAGGAGCCAGGGACTTAGTATGGACAATATTGACTTGTCATCAATGATACAGGAAAGGTTAATGTAAGTTAAGATGAAACCCGCCATGGACATTGCTATCACGGGAAAGACCCAGATCAGGTCATACTAGAGGGAACTCCCGATGAAGTATTTCTTCCTCAGATAAGCCATACTTTTAAATAGACTTATTTTAGTCAATCATAATATTATTAATTATAATTATATTTAAATCATAATTATTATTTTATGCTTATATTTTATATTAATTTCATATACTTTAATAAATATTATTTCATAATAATATTTATGATGTCAATTATAGTTATGAAATATCAAATGACTAACTAATTTAATTATACATCTAAGTGTCACAATTTCAGGGACATGACACACTATTTGGTTCTTCTTTCTTAAATTTGTTCCCTCCCAATTATTGAGGAGATTCTAAAAATAATCCATTATTTTCCTTTTGATTATCTCAAGGTCCTCTATTATTACACCCTCTATCAATCTAATTTTTCTTATCTTGTTTATGTTTTTGCAAATTTTCATATCATTGTGAAATTATTTAGAGTTTTTGTCCCTATCTTTTAACCATTTCTCTCTATAATTTTACCTATATTTCCTCCTTGGAAAAAAAATCCCCATATTCTTTCATAAGTTCTTTTTTAGCAAGGTATCTTCCTTGATCTATCCTTGCTATGGTCACTTCCTCATTAAGCTCCTGAACTTTTTTCTCTTTTTCTTTCTTGACCTAAAATATGTTTTTTGAAGTGACTCCTATTCCATTGCTTCAATTGTTTTTTCACATATTTTAGTTTTGCACCAGAAAAAACATTTTGGTGCCTAGTTGGGCTCCTTCTTTCCACCATAATCCTATCTTGTTCAAGAACTTTGGATACTTCATCCACATGTTTTTGAATTTTAATGGGCATCTATTTGGGATCCTATCCCCCATTATCCAAAGTTGGATTGGGTAATGATGAGCCTAAGACCAAAGTGATATTGCATTCAAAGGAGATAGGTTTTGTACTCAAGTCCCCTCTATATAGAAATTTGTCCAACTTATTTGCTATATATTACTGAAACCTAACCTTCAATTTTTCCATGTGTAGATCTTGTTTTCATATGGATTTCTACTAGATGGTCTTTCTCAACAAACTCTTAAAAGTCTATTTGTGATTGATATTTCCTTTGCATTCCTCCTAATTTATCTTGGCAATATAAAATATAGTTGAAATCCCCCTATTATGTGGAATTCATTTGTGTGGGTGGCTATGAATTTCTCTAATTCCCTCTAAGTTTATTTTCATAATGCATGATGTTGTACCATAAACATTTGTGAAAATAAACTAAAAATTCATAGATAGACTCCTTACCTTGTAGGTCAACCAATGTTTGTTATCTTACATCTTCTGTACCTACACTGAGTGGGGTTTCCAAAACATATCTATACCTCTAAAAGCACCCTCAACTTGCACCTTCTCTACATTCCATAATTTTATTGGTCAATTTGGTCTCTTGCAACATGTACACATTTTCATTTAAGACCTCCATCTGACACTTGACCAAGCAATTTTTGTTAGGGGTGTTTAGGCTCCTAACATTCCATGAAGATATTTCCATGGCTCTCTATGAAGGGTTTTTCCCTTCCTAGATCTCAACATTCTACTAATTTTTATTTATCCCTCCACTTCTCCATTAGAACTTAGCTTTTCTTTTATGGTCTTTCTCCCTTTTTTCTTCCCTTCCCCACAATCTAGAGAAAACTTTGAGGATTATTTTTTACTAATCCTAAATTTTCCTCTTGATTCTTGATCAAATTCCTTGTCTCCATGGTTTCATACTCCATTTCTTCTAGGGAAAGAGGGTTTCTTGCTAACAAGGTTTCTATTAAGTTGTCTAGATCCCTTTCTTTCCTTAAAGTTTTTGTCAACTGAATCTTGTTTTTTATTCCAAACAAGTCACATGCCACCTCCAAATTTGTGGAATTTCCACAAATTTCATACTTATCAATATTCTTAATTATAGCATTGATTGGACTTATTTCTTCCTCTTCTACTCCATTCCTTTCACTTCTATTTTTCCCTTCTAATAGTCCCCTTGCTTCTATTAGTGATGACATCAGCTATATGGTAGGCCTTAGCTCCACTATTCTTTCTGATGAAGTGAATGAATCCTTCCTAAGATTCTTACCCAAATATCTTTTCTCTGTTATCTTCCCTTTTATTGTTGAGGGAGAAACCAAGATCTTCAATCTGCGACACCAAATAACCTCCACAAGAAATAGAGAGAAACAACAATGAAAGATTCTATTCCACCAAACAAGAATTGCAATATGATACAATATGCAATACTCTACAATACAATGAAAAATATGCTAGATATGCCTTGCTTATAAAGGAAAGGATGAGAGATAAGATAATACAAGATCATGACAAGTGTCTTAATCCTATCACATGAGACAACTAACTCATAACTGCCTAGGATAATGTGAAGTCTAGATAAGACAACTATGACTTGTCTAGATAATATGACTAAGACTTCTAGAAGAAAGCTTATATCCTAAGTAAACTTAACATGTGAACTAAATCCCTTAAGTCCCTAGTAAAGAATTAACTAGGTACACGACTTTATTCAAACCAACATTTGTTTGGGAATGATCCAATTCAATCTTCTATTTCCACCTTCATGTTTCAGTTATTATTTTGATATCCTTCCAATGATTTGAATTTAGATCCATTTCAATGAAAATTTTGATATAAATTTGTAATTATCCATTGATGAAATTATCCTTTACATTAATGAAGTCCCCTAAGGATTCCCCAATTACTTTTTAGGGATTCTTCATTCTAATACTTGTATGGCAGATTGTAAAATATTGTCCACATCGAGGTTTTACCTATTTTCTACAACAATAGGCTGAAATTTGGTACCCACTCCTTGATGAAAAACCCTATACAATCCATTGTTAATGGCCCTTTGCCTAGAACTTCATTTTTTCCTTCGCTAATTCACATTCAATAAGCAAAAATTCTTTTGGTAGTATCTTTATTTTTACCTCTGGCCCTCCTATTTTTTCCCACCATTTTTGGATCTTTGTTTTGTCCATCCATTCTCTTGCCCATTTTACAAAAAAGTCCCTCTCCTTTATCCTCTTTGTTGTTTCCCACAATTCTTTAGAATTTATTATATTCATCTTGTTGTTGGGTGGGTTTCTTGGCCATCTCCACCCCTTGTTTTTTTGAACTTCTAGTCATTCATGGCCCTTCTCCTATGAATTTAGAGTTGTATCCTCTCTTGTGCCATTCCCCCACTCCTTTTTCTTATTGAATCCTATCAAATAATCTAGGGGAAACTTTATTCAAAGAACTTGGACCTAAAGGGATTATATTTGTACCTGTGGTAATTAGATTCATTCCCTATCCTTTCTATGCACTTGAACTTTCCTCCTTCCCTATTTACTTCTAAGTAGCTTCTCTCCATTTTTCATGTTTTTCTCTACTCCACCTCTCACATGCCATTGCAATTCCTAATCTATTTTAATTATTTGATTTTAGTGTTTATTTATTTTCTCTATTTTCCTTACATTCATCAACCAAGTAATGTTTAACCAAGGAAAAAATGTAACCATTTATGTTATGATCACTTATTAATAGATGATTAATTATATCTATTTTGATTATCTACCATGCAAATATTTCTAGATAACAACACATATCTAATATTTGTATTATAAAATGCATAGAACATAACTACAAAATTAATTCAACTTATACAATATAAGGCAACAAAAACACAATTATGTTCATAAAAATTATAGAGGTAAAGACAAATCTCTTAAGCTTTAAGTTTTAACCATTCAACACAATTGAAGCTAAACAACAATGCATATAACTAAAAACTTATTTTTCCCAAAGAGATATGAGTTTATTTCAAGTTTTCTGACACATGTTTGAATATATATATATGTGTATAAATAATTGGAGACACTCACAAAATCACTTGGTCCAAATTAAGCACCAATAAAATACACGTCTCATTCTACATGTAAAATTACCTTAGATGCACTTTCATCAATATGTCACATTTCATCTCCTCTAATAACTATATTATGATTGCGCATTGGCATTATTTAGTATATATTAATAATAATTATGTGTTTTAATGTTGCTATAATGCATGTTATGCTTCTTTTTTGAATGTTCTAGTCAACATTTTTGTAACATATGTATATATTATACAAAAGATATTGTAATTGTATATGAATATGACATAAAATTAAGTTATTGGGCATTTTGAAAAAACTATGATGCTAGTATAAAATACATTTTTTGATAAAAAAATTAAAAAAAATTTAAAAAATAAAATTCTTAGATAAATAATACTTGTTAAAGCAATAAAATATTCTCACTAGTTTATGTTCATGTTAGTTCACTAGGATCAAATGATTAACATTTATATTTTATTTATTCAGTCTATTTAAACACACTTAAGTAGTTGTGTAAGTTAGGCATGCGTCTTGATATATGCACCCACTTGACACTTATCTAGTCTAGTTTGAGTTACACTCCATCTATCATGTTAGTTAAAGTGAGTTAACTCTCTTCCTAATTAGGAGTTGAACTCTTACCTCTTCAACATGTCATCTCATGAATTCATGGATCCAAGAGGTTTATATATTTGTAAATTACTCTTTGTAATTATTCTTCGTTATTGAATATAAACATCTTTATTTTCATAATTTTTTGATTAAATTATAAGTATTAGGTCTTGGATAGAATTATTGTTTATGTCAAAAATTTAAAAATACTTTCTCTACTTATCAATGGATGATATAAATGAACTCTATAACGAATGGTTTATAAAAATTGATCTTGGGGAAACTCCATAGTTAATCATGCTTTGGTTAGAGTAGCATATCACGATGGGCGGCCTCTCAAGAAGCCTTAATGCTTCATCCTTGTGAGAATAATCTAGATGTGATGAGTGCTAAGTGGACCTTTTATTCTTATAAGAGATGGGTTCATGTGAGTCACTACTCATAAAATATAAGTCAATGAGTTTGACTAAAAAAATATGTAGTTGAATTTCAATATAACATTATTATTTGACAAAATATGAAAAATACCCCCTACTTGTCAATATATGAGCTAAAGAGGCTCTATAATTCATAGTTCATAAGGCATAACACTTGCTAAAAAAATTCAAATAGGGTTGCAAGCTAAGTGGATGGGTGGTTTCCAAGGAAGTCCTGATACTTCACCCTTGTGAACATAAACTAGATGCAATGAGTGCTAAGTGTACCATTTGTGCTCATGAGATATAGGTTTGTGTGAAACACTAGGAATGAAATATAGGTAAATGAGTTTGACACAAAAATTACATAGTTGAACCTTGATAAATCAGCATAATACTTTCTCTAGCTAATTTTGATGTCTTTATAAATAATTATCTATATGAATAAATTATGATACATTGAAATCCACTTGTTTTAAATGTAGTTATCAAAATTTCTTAAATTATTACACTTATGAGATTGTTAAGTTATATAATATCATAATCAATATAAATAACTTTAAACTTGTATACAGTGTTGGAAGGAAATTAATGGCCTATGTTGTTTCTTAGATACATGATGACCATTGAAAAAAATTATATAATATAGGTTTTAACAAACCATAATATAGAAACAACATAAGTGGCACCCGGGACAACACCAAACTAGTCTACAAAAACCAAAACATCAAACAATAGGAAAAAACCTAAGAAAATATAGTTCCATTCTTTAGATAGAGTGTCTAAAGAGTCCTACCATGTAGTATTCTCCTTTTGGATCTCAGTCTTCTTGTGCTCTTTATCTAAAACCTACACCTCTTGTTCCTTTTACTTCCTTGGCTTTGACTACCTAGAAATTGTTCCCATTACTGGTTTCTTCATAATCCCATCAGTAATCTGCACAATTCTACCAATGGCAATTTCAATGTTCTTCACAGTATCCTAAAGATTACTAATGATGAGCAAAGTATTCTTCCATTTATTTCTATAGTTTTTGTAATATTTTTTATCCTAAATTTTCCTTTCAATCCCTTCTATTTTTTTTTTAGAAAAATAATTCTAGCCTTTAGGGAGTCAACAGAGTCATCATCATTTTGGTTTTTCCTTTGCATCTCCTCCATCTCTTCTAAATTTCTTTATTCTTCATTCTCTTTTTGAAGGTCATTAACCTCCATACCATCAAAGGGTGATAACTCCAAATTGTCTTCTCCCTAGCCATCTGCTCCTACTCATCTTCCTCTTCTTTCTCTTCATTCTCCACTTCCTGCTCCTCATCCACTTCATAATCTTCATGCTTATCCCAATCCATCTACTCATCATCATATTCTTCTCAATCCTCTCCCTCCTCTTCATAATCCTCACCATTGTTATTTTGTTCCTCTTTCGAGCTTCATCCTCCTAAAGCATAAAATCCATGAACACATCCTCATCCTCCACATTAATCTCTTTTTCTTTATCAAAAATTAACTTCTTACCCTTCTTATCAATTAAATTTTGATCAACTGAGGCATTTGCAATCCTAACAAATCTCCTCTCACCTAACTATTGTTTCTTTTATTTTTCAAAACCATCCTCCTCATAACCCTTTTTGTCCCCATTAGAAATTTCAATAACTCTCTTCCCCAATTCTTCTTTGTTACCAGATAATTTCATAGCTTTAGGGTTTTTGTCCCTCTTCTTACTTTTGGGGCTCACAATGACATTTTTCAGTAACTCATCACCCTCCTTTAAAGTAGTCGATGTTGCAAGAATGAAGGTGTTGTCATTGATGTCAACTAATCAATTGGCTATCAACTGGTTGTTGTTGCCATTGATGTCATGGATGCATGTTATTGGTTGTATATGTTGAGGATATTGAAAAAATTATAATGAAGGAAGATTGCAGGTGTTCATTGGTTGCTCTAGGTTTTGCTTCGAGATTTGTTCCTATGCTTGTGTGGTTCAGATATGTTGATCATGGTTGTTGGAAGTTGCTATATCTAGATTTTTGGCTTATGATTCATTGTACAATGCGAGTTATATTCACTAGTTGTGAACTATGGTTTTCTATGTATTTGGTTGAGGTCTAGGAGAAATGTTGCTGGTTTGGATTTATTTTTGGTTAAGTCTTATGACTTTCAGTTCTAGAGTTAATTTGTTATGATCATGTTGAAGATAATTTTGGTGTCTGGAAGGCTTTAATCGTGCTAAGAGTTGTGTGTGCTTAATTGTTCTATGTGTTTTACACTGGTTTGACCAACCTAATTGTGTTGAACACTACCTTTGAAGTTGATGAAGCACATTGGGACCTATTTAGGTCCTCATCAAGTGTGTGTTTGGGTCGCCCTCATTCTAATTCCACCCTAGGATATTTTGGTGCTGACCTAATTTGAATTTAATGATGGATGGCTGACTTTGAATATGTTTCAAAGTTGAAGATGGTATCATTTATGCTAAAAACTAAAAAATCTGATTTAGATCTATAAACTCAAAATCAAAGCTTCAGTATAACACCAATGAAGCCCTTCCTAAATAAACACATGCAAAAATGAAATACTACACTATGAAAAAAATATGCATTCAAAAGGAAAAGTCACTCCATTATTCTCATATTCATCAAGATCTTGATTTATGCATTTTGTGCTCTTAGATATTCACAAGCACAAATGCAACAACAAGCTACAATGTGTTCGCTCTCAAAAATGCAGGCGAAATGCCTCAAGAGGTTACCAATCTCTTGGTATGTTTTAGGGTAACTAACAAGGCCAAATGGTTTAGACCTTCTTCTCTTTAGGTGTTGCTAGACCTAGGCAGGTGTACCTATATGAATGAAGCAAACTTAAATTTGTATGACTCGATTGAATTTATGGATCTATTACGATGACACAAAGTGTAATAGATGAAAGCTTGCTAATTACTCCTAAAATATGAGATTTAAATGTTTGAATAATGTTTTATAAAGTTCTAAAATGGAATTGGTGTGACCAGTGCCTACTTTTGTTGGGCTAATGGATTCAAGAGGTAAATGATATGTGTTTCCCCTTTTGGCTTAACTCTAGTTGCTAGGCACTTTGAGAATGAGGTTCTATGACTGGCATAAAACTTCACTAAATTTATGAATTGCATAAATTGTGATGGAATATTTTCTCACCAGGTTCTTCTTCTATTATCCAAAAAAAATATTTAAATCACTGTGATTCATCCAAAAGAATTTAAATCTGACTTGCAGACACCAATTGATTAATTCACACAAAATGGGAATACATTTCGATAAATCAGAAGTATACTTGATATATTGATTTAAATGATTAAAAGACCTCAAGTTGGAGACAACCAGATAGAAATGTAAACAATTGCATCACAACAACTGAACACCAAGAAAGGATTTCACCAAATTTATATATTCTTCTCCATTAAATAATTTGAAAGGATTTGACACTATACAACATGATGTTTTATTTCGGAAACAGTTCACCCTATCCAACTACCTAACCTACTGATTATTTCTCCTAAATCTTATCCCTTTATGATACAATTTCACTTTGTATATATACATTGCTATTTTAGGGTTACAACCCTTCACAACATCTATCTGGTGAAATTCCTCTTTTTAGTGCACCTCTTTGTTTAAAATATTTAATTAGTTGCCTTTGGAAAATTAAATATTTTATCTTTTTGTGAAAAATTAATTTTGGTAATTATCCCTTGCTGAAAATTTTAACTTTCTCCTGTTAAAATAATTACCCGCTTCATGACTTCTTTGGTGAAAACGTTTCTCGTCCTGGTGAAAGTATTTTACCTTGTATTCACTCGAGAAAACTTACTTCGACCTCCCTTCTCTTGCCGATAAATTTCTTCATATTATTTTCCAAATATTTTACAAAGCTTAAACTTTATAAAACACTAAAATATTTAGGGTTTTGAAAGCATCCATATTCATTTTAAAACATACCCAATGTTTAAAAATATGTCATTTTAACTTTAGAACTTAAGAAAGAATTTTTCAATTTCGGCTAGAGAATAAATAAATTAATTTCACCGTGGGCACACAGAGCATCCTGGATCCACAAAAACTTGCAAGGGACTGTGATCAATTATTTTGGAAGTGGGTTTTTGACGGATTTTGAACATCTCACCAAATCAAAGTACTTCCTTTGTATACTAACCCTGTCGGAGCATGTAGTGAGAAAAATGAAATTTTAAATTAATGCACCAAATGACCTCAAGATTCAATGAATTTGAAATTGGAGATATTTGAGGTCAAAACACCAACTGGGTCATCCTTAGAATTTTAAAATATTGTAACTTTTTTGGAGCGCCAGATCTAGCCTGGGGCAATCACAAAACAATTTAAAAACAATACCAGAACTTCTCCAATGACCATGAAAATGAATATACATGTTGAGTTGTGATATGAGAGTATGCTAGTAAAATGGTTTGGAATGAAGTTTTCAAAATTGCAAACTATAAATTTCCAAAGTTGCTTACTCAACATTTTCTAAAAATTACCACTGTCAAGCTCAATTATAACCCTCCATTTGCCCCTATTGAAAAACTATCAAATGTGATGTTGAGAAGCTATAAATTTGGATATTAGCTCATTAGGCACGGTGAACATCTGTGCAAGAAGGTTTTTCACCAACCATCTCCGTTCATGAAATATCAAACACCAAAGTTGGCCATGTTGTAGCTGTTCTAGAAATGCAGTTTCCAAATTGTGTAAAATTCATTTGGTTTTGGCTTTGCAAAAATATCAAATGATGCCCTAGAGACCTGAAAATTGGCATGGAGGTAGAATTTAGTATAGAGAATTGAAGGCACCAATCAGCTTGTCATTATCATCATCCATTTGCTTAATATTCACCCTCAAATGTGACCATTTTAACAGATTCTTCACTGTACTGATAGCAGATTTTCTCAAAACGCTTCAACTTGTCGCTTTGCAACTTTGTCAAAACAGATCAGATGAAGCTAAAAACTGGTGTGCATACTCCCATATGTTAGACAAACATGTCTACAAGGTGGTTTGGCATAAAAACAAACAAATCCAAAGTTATGATTTTTCAAAATGAGCTACATAAGCAAATTTTTCAACTTTACTTTTGAGTGCCAAAATCAAATTTTCACATATGGGAAACTAAAATTTGTATGAAATTTTAGGCTCCAACACGATGAATGGAAGAAATGATTGTATGATCAAAATTAAATTTTATTTTTGGTGAGAAGAGAGTGTTTATATAGATGTCCTCATGATAGATCCGAGTTATGTGAGAAATGTGGGATAAAAGAGTAAAGTGGAGAAATTGACAATTATCCCATATTGTTTAATCAAGTGCAATTGATTGAAATGAGAGAGATAAATGAGTGGCTTTATGATATGATGTAGGATTAGGAGTTATATTTAAAGTGGAATTTTGAATCAATGAATGATTTAATATGCATGGATATTTTAATGATTAATGCAAATGGAGTAATATGAAGTGGATAAAGATTAATGTAAGTGTATGGATATTTTAATAATGATATGAAATGATTTATGGATAAATGATTGTACAAATGTATGAATGATTATAATATTTTAATGATTTAAGTGGATTAATGAAAATAGAGGAAAGTGTTAAATGAATTAATTAAACAAATAACAATATCCATTTAATTAATAGACGAAAAATAGGACAATTGTGAGGATAAATTTTGAGTGTACATTTTGGCCCTCTTTGAGACAATGCATCCCGTCATGTTGTTTCAAAGAAAAATAAATGATTAGTTGATACATGCCTCAGGGATATCTTGGAAAGGATGATGATAAATATGATATGCCCCCTCGAGAGATTGATCAAACATATTATAAAAAGATTGATGTAGTGACCCTCCCACTGTGACATCCTGTTTTAGTTTGTTTTTGGTTTGACTGATAGATGCTTTAGTTCACTACGATAATATGTTGTGTATTCTTAGTTATAACTCTGACATTATGTTGTTTTTATACTCTATGGATGATACATTGATGTCCTATTTATCTGGTTGTGTTTCTGTGATGTTACTGAGATAGACATATATTTGATATGGTTTATTAGCTTACGATTTTTCATGCGGTTGTTATGTTGAGGTGATTAGTTTGATGACACTGTGATAGATTCATTCATGATGTGGCTTATTGTTTATGACTAATGCTTATCTTTATCATGTTGTTATGATTGTATATGATTGATCTTGTTTGTTGTGTCGGTGGATAAGACAATGTAGCATTACTCATTCATGAGTACCCTGCTACGTTGCAATTCTTATTCATGGTGTGTTTTCTAACATGAGTATATATATATGTTTTAACGTTGATGTTTCCCTGCAGACATAGGTACCGGGTAACGGCTCCACCTACTTGTTAGGTTTGAGCGTACCCTAATTCAATAGAATTAAGTTGTTGGAGGTATTGACAGGTCCTTTTAAACCATCGTTCGTTTTCGAACGAGTATCTCTGTGTTACCCCGTGTAGTTCAATTTGTCTTGTCGTGTTCAAATATTTATTGTTCTATGTTTATTTAATATTTATTTTATTAAATGCTTATTAATGTTTTAACCAATGTTAATAATTTAATTTATTAAGTTAAATTAAATAAGTTATTAAATTTATCAGTGAGTTATTTCTTTGCAATGTTTTAAATTAAAATATTATAATTGCTGATTTTATTGTGCAACTTGTATTATGTGAAATAGATTTTATTAAGGAAAGATATTTTTGAAGAGATAAGAATCTTTGATTGACAGTTAAAGGTTTGTTCTGATATTTTAAAGATTGAGTAAACAGAATGAGCTATTTACAATGCAAAATGAACTTTCAGTTAAGTTTTGGTGATTGAAAGTGATTTGCATGAATTAATATCTTTTGGAAAGATGGGTAATAAAACATTCACGGGATGAATTCAGAGGGCAGCAGTTTTTAGCAAATTCTTACACGGCAATTGCTTCAGAAGAATTTTTCTTTTAGGATTTTGTTTTTAAGCGTAATTTTGAAGCTGGGTTGATTGGCAATTTTTCATTGAAATCTGGTGAATTGAATTCGGAGTTGACAGAAAATTCAAGGATTAGTTTTTCAGCCAGATATCAAAATTTAATCAGGTTTTCTTCTTATTTTAAATTCTTGAGTTCAATTTTGGAACCATAATGCTGAATTTTGTAGATTTGAAAGGAAATTGATTTGCTAAACTTGCACAAACAGCAAAGAAACGAAATTAGAAGGTTATTCGAACTTTTAAGTAGAAAAGTATAAAATCATTCTGCAAATTATTATTCAGTCGCCTGTAGATCAGTGTTATTCAGCTTATATATATATATATAACCTACTCATTAGATTTGTGAATAGTTTCTTTTAAAACTTGACATATTTATCTTGATGCCAGTTTTCTTGATAGATGATAGAATTTTGATCTTTACCATAGAGCACCCTATATGTGATTGCGCGCAGCCTCCTACTTTTTATGATCTCTGTATAACTTTTGATCAAAGATCTACTGATCATTACTTTCTCTGCTCTTAATTTTCATCTGGTATAATGTTTCCTTCTCTGCCTGCACTAGTTAGCTGTATGTTATTTTACCCGTTAGAAATTCCAGCGCTGTCTTTTGTCCATTGGAAAAGGAAACTCCAAATAGGTGTCGTATTTATCTTATTCCAGCATCTGCGCCCAGCTTGCTATGTTTTCAATAGTATTACTATCAACCTGCATATACATCACATTCCTATTGTATCTACCAATTTATATTGATACTTCAAATTATGGAATAGTATTATAAACTTTCAATTTGTTAAGGTTATCATTTAGGAGGCATACCTAGTAGAATTACTTGTGCTTTCCTGAAATCCATTTAAAGATAATTTAATGTGCTTGAACTGTGATAGAAGTGTCCCTATATATCTGATAAATAATGCATGTAAAGTATTTTTATTTGCATGGCGATTCATAATTCAATTTTATTATATTTCTTTCTATCATGTGTCAAAAACGGCTTGTTTATATCTACAGATATTACACTTTCTGCATGCATCTCATGTTTAGATTTTATATGTTTTATATATATCATACGGAAATATTTTATATTATGAATATATTGCATGACATAAATAATGCTGTTATATTCAATTGTCTCTTAGGCGTCCATTATTGGTTCATTCACATATGTTTGTGCGTAACTATTAACATATGCATATAGACCACTTCTCATAGTATTCTATCAATATTTGATCTTTATAACTCTCCCCTGCAGTTTGTCTCATGCACTGTATGCATGGCGTCCCTGTGTGTGTACTCAAGTTTATGTTAAGATGGTCTTATATTTAAAGTATATTCGCTGTAGACTTAGATCTTTGTCGATAGAACCTAAAATGTCCTTCTGATATCTGTTGAAATCTGCAAGCTTAACTCATGCGTTTCTTAAAGAAAATAATGGTTAGAAAGATTTTACATCTTATAACCCAATCTGAGATCTGATTCCAATTGTATTATAAGCTCAGTGTATCTTCCTTAATGAGGCGTAGGTCTTTCTGTTAGTATTTAGAGAACTATAAAACGAAGATTTATAAGGAGAAGACATCTTTTTAATAAGCACGAATTCTGCTAAGTCCATGATATACCTGTCTGTGTATGATTCTGCCAGCAGATTTACATACATATACGCCAAAACTTTCTAATGCTATGTTTTATATTTGTAAAGGTTTCTTTAGGTTCTTACCTGTAATTGTCTCATGCGTTGAATGCATGGAGTTCCTGTTGATACTCGTAGTTGTGTTAAGTGTCTACAAGCTATTATAGTTAATTCTAGTTCGACCTTGCCTTTGCATGTAATATTCAGTGGTCGAATCTTTAGTCTGAAAGTCATAAATCTATTAAGTGTAAGATAAGAGAGAGTCTTTGTACGTGAAAAATACATAAGGCAGTAACTTTAGTTTTGAGTTATTTTGATTTGGGTAATTGAAATTTATAGAATAAAGAATTTATATTGTTCTAATAATATAATATTAATAAATTCTATATCTTGAAAGTATTGGAAATACAATAACGTCTATAGTTTATATTAAGTAAATTCTTTATTTATTTAAATTTGTTAAATATCCCAGAGTTTATTGAATTCAGCGCTGTTATATGTCTGATGTAAATATAAATATATCTAGGTCTTAAATAGTATAATGTTGTTAGAACAATTGGTGTTGTAAGCAATTGGAATGAATGTTTAGCATTATACGCAAATTCATAATAAAATTATTTGGGTAAGGCGTGAGTAAAGTAAAGTTTAGGCGCAGTAAACTAATGTTATTTAGTTATTCATTATAGATGCTTATAGTTAACTCAAGTTGATTTATGTACTAGATGTATGGCGTTTTGTCTAAACCAGTTAAGTTATGATATTCATTTGAAATCTATTACTTAACTCTAGTGCGTATCACCTTTGTTTGTGAATAAAGAGGCAGTAACCTTGTTAAGAAAGTATATTTATATAACTATTAGTTGAAAGATTTTTATTAAGTGCAAGAGTTAGTTAATAATGAGTGTGCATAAGAAAAAGGAAATTTATAATATTCTTATGTTAAAATGTTAGTTACCTTTTAGTTAATAAGTTCTTTATAGAGTTGATTTAAACATATGATTCCTAGACCAATATAGATACTTTTTATTTATTTATTTATTTAATAAATTGTATCGTAGGAATTAAGTGATTTTTTTTAATAAAGGATCTCTTATTATTTGTATTGAACAATAATAATAGTTGAAATAGTAAATTGTAAGACATTCTATAATGTCAATAGATTGTTATTTTTGAACTCTTAACTCATGAAGACTAAATGAGTGTATTTGATGAGATATGTACATATTATGGGAGTGAACATGAACTATTGTTGAGTTTTGAATTGTTCTTCTTTAAAGGCAAGAGAAGTGAAAATGGTATTGTTATGTGTAATACATATTGATCACTTTGTTGGATTACAAGTATTTTTACTTGGGGGTATAGCTTTGTATCATTTTGTGGTCTTTTGAAGTAACATCCTAGAGATTGTGATTGCCTCCAGTGAAGGACATAAACATTCTAGTTTTTTTGATTTTGTGCTGGATAGCTACCCCTAGATTGGTTTTATGTTGAGTCATGTTATAGAAGAGTGGCTTGCGGTAGGGGCCGAAATCCGGAAGTGATTGTCTGGGTAACCTATCATAGGTGTATAATTAAGTGAAAATCTAACTAAAGAATTATGGGTTGGGAAGTTATAAACATTAATTCAGATAAAAGTGTGCCTCACCTATTGTCTTAACGCTCGTTCAGGTTGAGAAAAGGATGAGAAGGCCTGGAATGGCAAGTCGTCATCTTGTCCTCTTGAAAGATGAAGTGACTCCACATTGGTCTGCATAGGGGCCGAGAATCGGTAGAGGCTACCAGGGTAACTCTTGGAGAGAGGGCCGGTAGTCTAGGAAGATTCACCAGGGTAACCTATCCCGACAATGTGATGACACTCTTAGTCTATATCATGATGGTGTTCTTTGTGTACATAATTATTTTGATGTGTTGTGTTACTGAGGTTTTAAATGCTATGATTGTTAACGTTATGTTGTGATGTAATTTGTAAACCCCGTAAATGTTATGTTCTGTCTTCTTTGCTTGTGGACCTATCATTTATCTCCTTGATGATGCCTCGATCTTGTGTGGATAATCGTGCTAGATGAAAGGACCCGATTGAGATGAGGAGTGTGAGTGGCAAGTATGAAGGATGATAGATGTGGTGGATGAAAGAGGCTATGGTATGATCCCTAATGCACACACTACATGTGCCATCAAGCTTCATATGAAAAGGAGCTTGGGTGACCAATGAGCTAGAGTACATGAAGGGGTCGTCGTTAAAGATACATTGAAAGACATCACCAATGGTGTCATGTTGCAGATATGTGAACATGGAGGGGTGGAATGGAATACATGGTATGATTGAGAGTAACATGCATGGAGACCTTGGATCAACAAGCTCTTTTTTTTACCATTTTCCTTGATAGATGCCCCTAGTGATTTTTGATGGAGAGGCATACTTGGAGATCGACTTTTGCTTGCTTTAACTTTTGAATTTTATTTTTTATTTGTTTGATAGATTTTTATTTTGGCTAGGGGATTTGTCTTGATCTTCTTTTATTTTTGATTTGTCTAGAATAGCTTTTTATTTTGGCTAAGGGAATTTTCTTGATATTCTTTTATTTTCATTATGTCTCTTGATTATTGATCTCCTTTTAAAGATAGCTCATTCATTGGAGCTTTTCCTTTATTCTTCTCTTGAGATATGACTTGTTGATCCATGTCTATGATGTAGATGGATGTGAGTGAGATGGAGGAAGTAGGAAAAGTGACAAGAATGTTTAGTGGATGAATGGGAGTGGCGATGCCATCAACAGTCTTTGGGACTATCCTTTTCGGCACTGCTAACATCAAAGGAATCTTGCACATCCTTAATGACTTGGAAATATGGTTAAGTAGAGGTGATAGTAGGAGATACATATCCTAGGCCAGGGCAGGCGGGATGGAAGGATGATGATTAGATATCCTCAACAGGGTCATGATCAAAGAGTAGGTTATCATAGATGTCCTGGTCAAACAGGTGGTTATCATAGATATGAAAAGCTTGAGTGGAAGCATATATGACAAAGGAAAATGTATTGTCAGGATCCCAAAAAATTTCAATCCAAGCATGGCCATCTTTTTGTGTTCCTTTTGCAACTGTCTTGACATCATTCTTGGAATTCTAACCCTTCTCGATGATATTAGCATTATCTTTTGCTAGTAAATTATCCATACGGTTTTGTCCACATCCCATATCATGGATTTGGACCTTGGTGCTTGATGGTGTGGTAAACGAAGTGGATGCTTTAAAGAACTCGGGATCAATATATGCTTGAGAAGGAGGTGCTTCACGATTGCTAGGGATTGTGATTTCAATTTTAGGGCTTAGATTATGGCAATATATGAAAGGGTCTAGATCTCCTTGTATTGTGATTTTGGCACCATTATGTGGGAATTTAATACACTAATGGTATGTAGAAGGTACTACTTGCATTGCATGAATCCAAGGTCTTCCAAGGAGGATGTTGTAAGTCAGAGGGAGATCAAGGACTTGGCAAACCACATCCTTTACCACAGGCCCAACCCTGTTTGGTAGAGTATTTGATCCTTTAGACGAGTGTTCCTCTTCATCATATGCCTTTATGGTAATATTTTTCTTTGGATCAACTTCACTTTTAGAGAACCCTAATTCTGTGAACAAATTTTTAGTACAAATATTAAGACTTGCTCCTTCGTCTATCAAAACTCACTTGATCTTAACTTTATGGAAAATGAATTCAATGTGTAAAGGTGCATTATGTGGTTGTCATATGGATCAATCATCATTATCAATAAAAGTGGTGTCCCATCATAGCTTGGAATTTATCCACATATAGGTCTATAGGAACTGTAGCTGTAGCAAGCGCTTTATCTAGGATAGCTTTATGATCAAGAGAGGTGTAGCAACTCAAGTATGGAAATTTGCGTGGGAATTTTACCTAAATGCTCTATGAGGTTGTATCGTGAAGTTGGTGCAATGGGTTTTGAATTAGGACATCTAAGGGTAACTGTGCCTCTACGGGTAGTAACATTGCAATCAAGTTCTTTTCCTTTTATAATGAAAGTGTTTACATGATTATCAACCTCACTTCAATGTTATTTATGATATAGTCATAAGTTTAGCAATAGTATAGTTCACACCATCACCAAATTCAGGGGCTTTTCCTTTATCCTTGTCATGCTTAGGGAAATGGTTTTTAAACATTTTGCAATTAGTGTTACTAGAAGAATTGTGTTTGTCAACTGCTCTCTTATCATCATCAATAAGGTCTTGTATTAAATGTTGAAGTTTATTGCAACTATTAGTCTTATGTCCTTTGTTTCTATGATAATCACAAAAGTGATCCTCATTCCACCATGGGGATTTGACCTGTGGATTATATTCTTTCATCTTAGGTAGTGTTATAAGATTATTTTCAAGGAGTTCTTTTAATGCGGATTCAAGTTATTGTCCCAATAGTGCAAAATTTCATTTAGGGAAGCTTCTTTCTTTTTCTATGCCTTTATCTGTAGATGAACCTTTAAGGTTGTAGATAGATGATGATGTTTTAGTTGTTTTCGCATCAACAACTCCGTCATTGACTGCATTCTTGTTCTTTACCCAAAAAGGTATCTTTTTGCTTGAGCTTGATTTTTGATCTTTGTCTGTTATTAAGTTTAATAGTTTCATCATCAATGAGAGTTTGTTCAATTTGAAATCCCATTTATATGGCTTCATCAAAGGAATCCAAGCATTAGAGGTGAAGTTCCCTTGCAATTTCATTCAAATTTTGACAAAAGAGATCAACCAATTCTTTGTCTAAAATCTCATAAGGTAATTGTTTTGTTAAATGTCACTACCTTTGTAAAAATGATACAAAATATTTTCCTTTTTTTGTTTGGTGTTAAAAATGCCTTTCATGGTCACTTTAAGTTCATAGTTGAAACTAGAATTGGAGAAAAATTTATCAACCAGTTCTTGAAAATATTTGATGGTCAGGGGTAATCATGAAAACCATTCCATAACTTCTCCTCCTAGAATGTGAGGGAATAATCTCATAAGGTATGTCTCATCAACTGCAAATTCCATGGTAGTAGCACAAAATTCTCTTAAGTGGTCTTTAGGATCTCCTTTTCCCTAATATTAATCAAGTTTCAGTATGTCCCAGTGACTAGGAAAAGGTGGCATAGGTATGCTCGAGTTGAAATGATAAGGACATATATCTTCAATGGAGAACTTGTGGGATGATGTTTTACTATTCTTGAGAGTATCCAATTCTTGTCTCAATGCTCTAAGCTCATCCAAAATAGGATTGTTTTTAGGTGCAAGTTTTGACGTCTTTGAAGATCTCTTGTAACTAGGTTGTAAATAAAAGGGTATGTGATCTTTGATTCTATCCTCATTGTTTTTTTTTCTACGCTTAGGTTCACTAGATTCATGTTTTTCATTCATCATGAGTAAGGATATGTCAAAATCATGAGGTATTTTTATTCCATCATCAACAAGGACGTTGAAGTATTGTTGCAGATTATGTTTGACTACCTTTGTAAGAAGTTTAGTGAATCTATGATCATTAAGTGCTTCATTTATATAGGATTGGGTTATTTCTTCGTTATCCATTTCATTTGTTTCACTAGCTGCAACACTAATGCAATATTCCCCATCAAATTCTTTTCCCCAAGGGTTCCCCTCTTCTTGAAACATTTTTACTCTTGTTCTATAGGTCATAGGCGATTGTTCTGATCTTCAACCAAGGACAAGATAATGCATGAGACCTAAGATTAGGATGCAATGAAATGGATATGATCCTAAGATTAGATATGAGAATGGTATGGTATGATAAGCTTGATATGATAAGAAAGAAAAAGCTCAAAGGAAACTCTAGGTCAAAAGTTGGTTATGATGCAAGGCTTTACTTGTGCTATGATGGATAGACACAAGGAAAAATGATCAAGAGAGGGTATGTAGGAGATGATGAAATCCAAGAGGATTTACCTACTCAAGGATAATGGTAGTTCCATAATTCAAGGATGATAAACCTCAAATGATGCAAGCCATTAATAGCCAAAGGTTTGATTCCAAGACCTAGGAAGAGTAGCCTAAGTGCACGCTAAAATTTTATTTTACCAATGATGGATATGCAGGGGCAGAGGATATGAAAGGAATAGGAGAAACGCAAGGATTGAAAGATAAAAATTGAAGGATGATGCCCCCAAGATATTTAAATGATAAGTTCATTTTGGATGTTTTTAATGTTTGACTTTTTGGGTTTGTGAGTTTGAGATGTTGAAAATTACTAGGTGTAATGTTTGGTTGAGATTTGTTTTGAACACCTACAAAAAACACAAGAAGGCATAATTTTTTTGAGTTTGATCTTGATGTGAAATCAAAAATACTTTGAAAACACTTTTTCACAACCTACGCTTTTCAAGAGATACCACTCATTAGATCCCCACTTGGATTTCTCTAGCCACTTAAACAAGGTGGACAACTAGAGACTTGGTGGCGCTGGCTCCCCCTTACTGACACACACTTCTCAAGCACACCAAGTCTCATTCCCCAAAGAGGAATTTATGTCTCTACACTTGAATAGTGAAAATTTTGGGTGGCTTTAGAACGACCATTCCTACACTAGCAAGTGAAAGGGATTTTGGCCACTAAAACAATTGGTTCTTAGTAAGGGATTTTGTTCAAGGTGGCTATACAGATTACCTCAATATTATTTCAATCAAGAGGCCTCCTAGTCCCTTCCTAAGAAAGGATTTTGACGTGTCACATGGACACTAGGGGTGGCACTTGTTGGTTATGACTTTCATCACAAACACATTTTTTATATAGTGGTTCAAAAGAGCTTGGATTTAGCTTTTTACCTCTTGGGTCATTCCCACCTTTCGAAGTGGGGTGGATGGCCCTCTAAAGGTATACAAAAGCAAGGAAATACATTGTTTTTTATCTCCCTAATCACACAAAGCGCAAGGAGAGAGCATACACAATGCCTTTTCCTTACACTAGCATCATTTTAAATCCAAATCAAAATATGTGGGTGGTTATACAAAATGTCAAAGGAATGCTTTTGATTCTCAAGATCATCGAGCGATGCAAAAGAAGAGCATACGTATTCAATGACAAAAATGCAAACCACAAGACATGGCAAACACTTGTTAATTTTAACCCTTATGTTGAATATTCTGAATACTGAGAGGGGGGTGAATTAGTATTCCGATAGCCAATTAATTATTAACCATCCAATTATTGATCCACATCTAATAGCAATAGTGAACCAAAACATAAAAGAGATCATAACACATTGACACCAGGATTTTTACGTGGAAAACCCAAAATAAGAAAAACCATGGTGAGGATTAGCTCACAATATATTATAATCGGTTATAAGATATTATATGGCTCACTGCTAGGACTCACTATCCTTGAAAAGGCTCACAACCTGAATACAAAATGTGGCTTATTGCCAAAATACAAAAGATGTGGCTCACTGCCAAAATGAACTGAAGAAGTGCACCTAAAAGTGTTGAAAGCAATTTTGGTTATGCTTTGGTAATATCAAAATTCTGCTATGGTTTTCAATATACAAACACTATTAGTAACTTCACACTATTACACTTGTCACATTACTTGCATATCATCTTTTCTCGCTTTCATCACTTTGACCATCATAAATATATACATAAGCATAACTTCGTTTATAAATTATGTCGGCCTAATTGAGAGAATGCTCAAAAATACAAAAGTCTTGTTAGATTATTACAAAATTCCTTTTGACACACAAAACAAAACATGTTATCCAAGCGTTAGGTTGACCCAGACCTAAAGAGGAACACACAAAAGATAAACCTTGACAACCAATAGAACACCAAAGTTCTATCATTAGGATAGTTCAACCAGATCACAAAAACATGTTGAAAACTCGTTTATACCTATAACTAACATTCCCAACCAACATATCAAAGTTTCATTGAATTACCTTTTACTGTGAAGATTTTCAGATCAAGATACCGGATCAATATGGACACACTGATTGCATAGTCAGTTACCAACCAATGTTGGCATCAATGATAAGAAATTCATAGGGTACCTTCTTCATTCTTCCAACAATCTCCCCCTTTGTCATTGATGGCAACATGTGCCAAAAATGAGACTTGCTCCAAAATATAAAGTATGCTCAACTCCCCCTAACATATGTACAAAAATAAACATAACATATTTTATCTCCTCTTCTCCTCTTCTCTTCCTTTTTCTCTTCTCCTCTCCCCCTTTGACATCAAGGAAAAAGGACAAGAAAACATTTCAAATTCAAGAACTAGGGGCACCTTGTAGTTCTTTGAGAATCACTTCCCAAGTAGGCTTTCAATCATCCCAAACACCTTTTGCCTTGGAAAGTGTTTTATGTAGAGATTCTATTTCCACTAGGCATTCTTCTCGTCTTCCAAAGTGGATGGGGAAAAGTTAATTTTCTCAAATTTTTTTGCCTCCATGAGTGCATTTGATATAGTAACATGTCTAGACATGACTAGATTTCCAAGCTAGGCATACCGCCTCATAGCCTCTTCCTTTTGCCTCTATAATATGAAAAACTTATTTTGAAGATCTGTAATAGAAACCCACCTAACATAGTTTATATCACTAAAAATATTTTAATCTTTGGAGGAATCAACAAGTTAAGACTCGATTGAGTCCATTAGATCCTTGATACTTTGAGTAGCTTCTGACCATTTCATGCAGTAAACAAATAGTAGTTGGGCTTCTTCATCACATTCTCTTACCTATTTCAATTTTTTCAAAGCTTTGTCGCAAGCAATAGTACACTTATCTTGTAGAAACAACAACCTTTTCTCTAGAAAATCCAACTCTACTTCTCTTGTGGTCTGAATCTTAAGATTGGATGTGTACTCTTTAATAGAATCAACAATAAGCCTCAAATTTTCAATCAGAGCTAAAGAGTTTCCTAGAGTAACACCAGGGGATGTCTCTTATAGAGTTTTGATAGCTTCATTTATCAACTTAGTGCTTCTTTGAAATGACTCTGAAGCCTCTTGTATGATAGAGCTAATGAAAGTGTTACTTAGCTTCATTCTATCACTTGGTGTAATCTTTGTCAAATCTATATAACCTGGGTGAGATGGGAGCTTGACTAGCTGAGGTGGAAGCACAAATTGGATTACAACTTGTCTTGAAAGAAGACCTTTAAGAGTACTCCTAGATGAATCTCTAGATTACTTTGATAGTTCAGGGCCTTTGGGAATTTCACCTTCAGTTGGAATGACTTCCTTATTTTCCTCTTTCTTATTTTCTTCTTCCTCTTCTTCTTTTTCTTCTTCTTTTTCTTTTTCTTTTTCTTCTTTTTCTTCTTATTTTTCATCACTAGATGGATTTTTGTTTTCTTCATTCCTTTTATCCTCATTATCCTTGTCTTCATCATTTTCTTTGTCTTTAATTCCTTCATTTTCATATTTGTTCCCAATGGATTCTTGATGTTCTTATCTCTTTTCACTGGATTGATCCTTATGATGATCATCATACCTCTTACTAGTAGTTTCTTTTATGTCCATCTAAGGAGCAGGGATCTCTGAAGCTCCAAGTGTCTCATTAATAGTCTCCAAGACTGGGTTATCCATAAATTTTGCAATAGTAGCATGTTCCTGAGTCTGAGTAGTATGAGACAAAGAACTGGTTCTTATCCCAAGGTTCCTTGCTAATTGCCTAATCACATCATGAGATTCTTTCCTTACTTTTTCAACATATATTCTTCCTTATTCATTAACATGTTGACTCTTTTCTTGACTCTAAACAATGTAGAACATTATTTCAACAAATTTGCAGCTTCTATTTCTAATTGAGTAGAACTAACAAATTTGATGGCTTCTCTTCTCATTTTGTTTTCAACACTTAATGCTTCCTTCCTTCTAAGCACTAACTCTTTCCACACATTTTTAGTAACTTTTGATTGTATGGTATCCATGTTTATGTTATAGATAACTATGTACTGAGCAAAAGCATTTATGACAATTTCCTATCCTTCATCATCAACTTCATCATATAACTCAGTAGTTGACATAAGATCATTATCAATCATATTTTTCACTAAATTTCCAAGAACCAAGGGTGGATGATTTCTTATCGAAGGAGAACCGGGCATGTTCTCCATAGGGTCAGATGAGCCTTCTTCATTCTTCTTTGCATGTACCTGAATTTGGTAAGTATCCTTTTCTTCCTCTAACTCTTCATTTGTAGAGACAACAATATTGGTTTTAGCTTCTTCACTGAAGGTACTACCTCTTATGTTCTTTTCAAATGATGCTCCTCTTCTAGACCAAGCTCGACTTCTTCAACAACATCACTCAAATTCTTTTCCTATGAGCTTTTTCTTTCGATATTCTTCTCCCTCCTGATGCAATAGATGGTGCACTATCAAGTGTGTCCTTCTTCTTAGATGCCCTGGTACTGGGACCAGTAGGGGTAGCAACATCAACAAATGCAGGGATACTTTGTTCTTTCCTTTTCCCTTTCACAACATTAGCAATACTAGGTGTAGTAGAGCTAGAAATAGTTGTTGGTGTAGCACTAGAAGATAGCCTTCCTGATTTTCTGGGTCTAGAGGATTGTTCAATAGTTTTGGTTTTCCTTTCATCAAGGACCTCCTTCAATTGTACAATGCATTTTTAGTGTATGCTACATTTTGGAAGAAAGCTTCAATTTTCTTTCTTCATTTAGGTGTTGCAGCTTTTGAATGAATTTCAACAGATTTCTCCTCATATGTACCTAATCTAGGTAGAGAGGGGTGCTTAGGACTAGCCAATAGAATCTCAATGTACCTTTCTACCATTTTCTCTTCAATCTCATATCCCAAAGGTTCAATCCAACGAATTTTGGGTTCTACGGCCTTAATGATGTATTCATAAGTAGATACAAGAAATGTTATCTCCTTTTCATACTTTTTCACCAAACTTCTTGGAATCCTTTATCTTTCATGCATTTTGTTCTGAAAGACTACAAAGAATGCAGTTAGGGAAATTGTTTTGTGCCCTAAAATCTCCTAGTCTATGTAGATAATCACTAATCCAATGAGCAATCGACCTAGTGTTATCCCATATTATGTTCTTTCTCCCAGGTAACTCCTTTAGAAAATAGACTAATAAACAAACAACAAAGGTGAAAAATTTAAAGACATGTCTCTTAGCCTTTTTCATACTCATATTTTCCATAAGTTGCAACCTTAGCAACTCACAAAGATCAAAATCCTTTCCATTCACCATCATTTCATAAGCTGTGTGATTCATCATGGTCGGCACTTAATTTTCTCTGTTTGTGAAGTAGACTTTTTGCCCAATCATAATGGCAACATACTTGATGGCAGGGTTTGTGATAGAATTTGTGGTTAGGCTCTTCTGTTAAACTTGGCACCAGTTAACCTTGTGACCTCATCATTTTTAACTTCTTTTAGAATCGGAATGGCACCAGTGTCACAATGGAGTTGACCTGCTCTACACACCTAATGCGTTGGTTGATGAATGAGGTGATCCATTTCAAATGAATTGATGTTCTTTCCATGACACTGGGAAGTATAGGAGAGTTATGACCTTTCCTAGTGTGGCAGGCCGACAGTTGCAAGTGGGATATAATGCATCATGAAGGCGTAGATTGAATGCGACATGAAAAATATACAAGGAAACAATTCAACAGGCCATATCAATCTAATAGTCGACCAATGCCTGTTACAAAACCTCAATGGTTGATTATAAATTTTAGGTTGGTCCCTTTCAAATTGGATACGCCTTCAACGTAAATTAAAAGTTTTTATTATTAAACTTTTAATATTTCAAATTTCAAAAATAATATAAAATTAAAAAAGAATTTCCTGCATCATATCTGTATGCCATACTTCTATTTCTTTGGATTGTCCCCTTGTACTTTCCTCAGCCTGTGTACCTCCACATTTAGCAGCAATTTGGAGATCTCGCTAACTTAGCAAAGGTTCAAAATTTAGCAAAATTTCCTCTACATCTAGCATAGTTCTAGATTAATCTGGGGGACACTTATTTTTGGTGGCTTTTCAAATTTAGCACAAGTTTTGCCAAATTTGGTAGAGGTGTTGTTTTTCAAATTTTGGATCCCTCTCCATTGCAATTTTTTCAGTTTTTCATCTGAACTTCAGAGGGTTCGTTCTCGGTCATACAGAGGCATTTTTCAAGGAATTTTTTTTGATTTGGGGTAAAATTTTGTGCTATTCGCAGCGGTGAGATTATTTTTTGCTCAAGTGATCTGGTTTTTCCAAAAAAATAGGTTTTTCATTAGATTTGAAGGACAATTCTCATTTTTTGAACTTCAAACGGATGTAACTTTCATGTACGACCTTAAATTGAGGTGATTATTTTTTTGAAGGTGAATATTTTTTTGAGCACTACACATTGGTGTTGTTTTGAATATCTCATTCAAATATTTTATTGTACTTTCAGTATTTGAGTCCATTTTTGGATATTGTAAAACTCTAAAAAACAATTCCAACATTGTAAACACACTAATTTATAAAGTTCCAATTCATTTTTTGTTGGGGGGATTCTTGATTAAGTGAAAAAGGGGGGGTATCTCTTTGTGTGTGTGTGTGTGTGTTTTTTATTTGTTCACTTGTGCTCTTCTTTTCCTTCACACATGGATCATTCTAAGGTTCCTTTGCTAACACCTTATAATTATGCAACATGAAATCAACATGCATGGAATGCCTTAATAAAACTTGGGTATACTCCATATGTTGAACAAAAGGTAGTTGAACCTACATATGATAAGGAAAAGATAAAATGGATGCTTGAACATACCAAAGCTCTTGGATGTCTTCATAGCTTTGTTTCCCTTGATCTTATTTTTCAAATTGAAGCCTGTACAAATTCACATGATGCTTGGGAAAAGTTAAAATCTTTGTATGGTACAATAGATGCAGTCAAAGGCTATCAAATTGACAATGAATTGATGAGCCTTGATGTTAAGAACTTTGGAAACATCCAGGATTATATTACTAAGGTTAATGATCTAAGAGCACAATGTAAAGCTTGTGGTATTGATAAAAAGGACATTCAATTAATCTATAATGTATTGAATAAACTTGGTCCTAAATTTGCAGCTTTTGTTTCTATCTTTCATACTCACAAACTGACTATGGGATTTTCATATACTATGCCTTCATTTGCATCTTTTTCTGAGATGTTAATGCATGGACAAAAAAAATTCTTTCTATGGGTCTCATAAATCCATAACAGACTCAAGCCTTGTTGGCTGGTTAGCCTAAGGGACATAAAGAGTTAGGACAATCTAATAAGAAACAAAAGAAATCTAAGAAAAATCCACACTGAGATCAAGCACAACACAAATCCTCTATAAGGGAGGACTCATTTAAGAAGAAGTATACTTGTTCATATTTCAAGAGGATTGGACATGAAAAACATTCTTGTTATAAGAAGGATATTGATGAACTGAAACATCTTCTTAAAAAGAACAACATTGATCTACCTTCTAGAATGCCTGAGTCTACTTCTTCTTCACATTCCAAATAGTCAAGATCTAGTAAGGATAAAGGTCATGCAAGGTTTGCTTCTGATTCAAAGAAAAATAAAGGTAAAACTCTTTATGCTTCTATAAGTCATGAATCAAGGAAATGGCTCCTAGATTTTGGAGCTTCTCATCATATGGCTTCTACACAGTTTATGTTCTCTTCGTTTGAACCTTGTGTTATGCCACCTATTCTGATGGGTAACAACACTTACATGAGTGTAATTGGGAAAGGATCTATTGATATTGGGGATGAAACCTTCAATGATTTTTTGTGTGTACCTCATCTTTCAAACAATCTTCTTTCCATCTATCAGATCACTCGTGGTGGAATAGGGAAGACTGTGGAATTCACACCTGATTTAGTTATCATTAGAGACTTGGAGAGTAGAGAGATAATTTCTACTGGGATGGTTAATCATGCATCTTGGTTATATACCTTTTTAGAATTTTCACCTGATGATGATTCTAATCCGTTGTTTGTTGATCACACTCCTAGTGTGAGTTTTGATTTTGAGGAGAATTTTGGCTACTTGAATCTTGCTATTCTCACTCCAATTATTGAGCCTTGCATTCCTTCTCCTTCATCTAGTGTTGCTTCTAATAATACTTGTGTTGCTACATCCTTGGCTACTTGTGATTTAGTGCAATAGTACATACATCATCTTCCAGATATAGTTACTTCAAATGACTACTTGACAAACATTGCAGGTTTGTTCATAGAGTCTCATATTTTAGACTTGGGAGACACTATTCGGGACATTCATCTTCTCTTTGATGAAGTTGATTCTTCTTCAATTGTTGTGGAGGAACTTGTGGATCCTCTTGTTCATTCTTCATAGTTTGACATGATTGTGGATACTTTTGAGCAACATTTGGGGGAGGCATCTTTTTCTTCAAAGGAGATATTTGAGTCTTTGGATCTTGTTCTACATAAATCTCTACTAGGTTCTAGATTTTCATCTTCATTAGTGTGGCCTAAAACACCTGATTTGATGGTGGTAGCTTTTGGCATTGACATGGAGACAGATGAGAAGTTTTCAAAGACTTCCTAAATTTTGAGCTTTCTTCCTTCATATTCCTTTCAAGAATGGGAAGACATTATTCATGTGCCTTTGGTTTTGTTTCTTCCTAATGGGAGGAACATTATTCGATGATTGTGGACCATCTTCTACATCCAATTTCAAGCATCAACCATTGGTACAATTGACTACTTGCAGGAAGGCTACATAGTATTTCTTATCCTTTCTATTTTGGAGGGGACTTCTTCCTTGCATGGGATTCTTCTTGTGTTGGGAAAGTTTTTTTCTTCTCTCTTTTGGGGAGGAGATTTTCCCCACTGAGTTTTTTCCTTTTCCCTGTTTGTGAGAGAGTATTTTGTACATGGGTACCTAACCTACCCTACTAGTCAGGACCCATATTTGTGTCTTTTCACCCACCTAAGCTATGCTTAAGGGGGGTGTTAGTGTAGGTTTTTTATTTTCCTTATGTTAGGGAACATTTATTTTTCCTATACACATTATTATGCTTGATTAGGTTATATTATAATGGTTAGGATGACCACATGTGGCATAAATCGATCATTCACATGTGTCACTCACACCCACTTTTGGGTAGTTGAGTCTCACACCCTCTTTTGGATTTATTAGCCACCTCTCATAACCATTTCTTGTCTTTACCTGAGTAGGAATAACCATGTAATCTGGCATTTACCAAGTAGGTAAAACTCCCACCTATTATGGGAACTTGGCAGTTATTACCCCTCTTGGATTTATCTGCCATTATTTTGCTATATAAACAACACTCACCCCTCCCCTTGGCTAGTAAGCATGATGGAATGCTAGTTCATTGCTAAGGGAGTGTTGAGTTTATCCATCTCTTTTCTTGCTTTCCTTCAATCATTCTGATCTTGGGTGGTTTCACAACCAAATCTAACAAATTGGATCACAAAAACATGTTGAACACTCGTTTATACTTGTAACTAACATTCCTGATCAACATATCAAAGATTCATTGAATTCCCTTTTACTGTGAAGAATTTCAGATCAGTATGGACACACTAATTACATAGTTAGTTACCAACCGATGTTGGCATCAATGAGAACAAATCTGAAGGGCACCTTCTTCACTCTTCCAGCACCTCAAGCTTATGATGAGACAAACATTTGAGTTCATTTTTAGACCAACGAATCCAAATGTGATCTAATCTATAAAAAGAAGACACAATGTTTCAAGATTAGATTCTCTGACAATCGAACTTGCAACACACTGATTAGTAGTTTTAGTCACTGTTCTTCGACAAATGAGAGTTTATGTTTTTTGATTTTTCAAGTCTCTGACATGCAAACTTGTACAAAAGCCAAATTAACAAAATTAACCCTGTAATTAAAAAAAACTAAACTAAAAGGAAAACTAACATTTAAACTAGAATATAATTAATCTAAATTAAAAAAAATAAATCTAACATAAATTAAAAAAATCTCAGACCTCAAATCTAAATCTAAATTAAATTAAGAAATCTAAATCTAACTAAGTTAGAAAAATCTAAATTTAAAATCTAAAATATTAGGTCTAAATTTAAATTAAGTCTAAAACTAAATCTAAATCTAAATTAAAAAATTTAAACCTAACTTAAGTTAGAAAAATCTAAAATATTAAATCTAAATTTAAATTAAGTCTAAAACTAAATCTAAATTAAATTAAAAAAAAATCTAAATCTAACTTAAGTTAGAAAAATCTAAACTTAAATTAAGTCTAAAACTAAATCTAAATTAAATTAAAAAAATCTAAATCTAACTTAAATTAGAAAAATCTAAAATATTAAATCTAAAGCTAAATCTAAATTAATATTAAATCTAAATTAAATTTATTCTAAATTAAAATCAAATCCAAATTAAAATTAAATCCAAATTAAAGTTAAATCTAAATTAAGTTAAATCTAAATTCTAAACGAAGTCTAAATTAAAAATTAAATCTAAATTAAATTTAAATTGAATTAATCTAAAATCTAAATCTATCTAAATTCAAAGTTAATCTAAATTAACAAAAGCAAAAATCAAAACTAAAACTAAAATCTAACTTAAAACTAAAAATAAAATCTAAGCTAGGTAAAATAGATTAAACGAATGCACTTCTTGCATTAGCCAAGACATGGCTTTGATGAGAAGAAGATAGAGTGGTATGTTGACTATTGCAAACATTTCCTTAATGCTGCCAAAGTTCATAGAAAAACCGTAGAACGTGAAGAGAAGTATTCAACAAATTTAATTCACAAAAAAAGTATTAATCAACAAATTTAGCTCACAAGAAAGTATTAATCATCAAATTTAGCACACATCAGAAGTATTAATCAACAATTTTAGCGCCTCATTCAGAAATAAATGACTTCACATTAAAAGTTGTTGTGAAAGATAAGTCGTCACGTCAATTTTTTTTTGCATGTGCATGTAATCGAAAATGCATGGAGGAGAAAATTATTGGTAGCATCGCAAAATTTGCAAAGTTCAAAGAATTCTCCTATTCAAAGGAGTTAAAGGTTCTTTGCAAGATACTTTCCTACTCAATGTTAAATGTTTTAGTGCCTAGCTTGATGTAGAATAAGTTCTGGAGATTTTTTTTAAAGGAAACTATCAACACACAACTGCTCAGCTTAATGGGATGGGAAGGAAAGGAGTTAGATATCAAAATGAAGTGTGTTTTTTTTGTGAGATTTTTGATGATGAGTGGAGCAATACAATAGTAAAACTGTCTATAGTAATTAAGAGACTCGCACATGAGAATTATATCAGCAATGGTAATTATCAGAAAATAGATAACAAGGGGTTGGGGCCCTAGCTCGGTTGGCTAAATTTTTCCTGTTGCAAGAGGTTGGTCACGAGGTCTAGTCTCCCCCACCCTTGTGGTACTAAAGGGTGTGTCACACCAGCACCGCTGGTCACGTTAAAAAGTTTACCAGGCGCACTACAGTTTATAGGGGGTCATGCTACCGATTCCTGCAATAACTAAAAAAATGAAACATCTATTGGACGTCAAGTATCTGATCATCTATTTGGGGATGATGATTTTTAGTTGGGGGGCAAAAAATAAATGCATTTATATTTTCACATATGTTCCTCAAGAACTCAAAAGCAAAATACTAACACAGTTATGATGAAAATGCAACTATGAAAATGACAAACTACAACTATGAGAATGATAATATAATTGAATCTATGAAAATATAGCTATGATGTTTATCCCATTTGCTTGTTTTTTTTGTTTTTTTGATTGATTTATGAAAGTGCAACTATGAAAATGATAATATGATCGAATCTATGAAAATACAACTATGATTTTTATCCTATTTGCTTTTTTTTCTGATTTTTTGATTGATTTATGAAAGTGCAGCTATGAAAATGATAATATGATCAAATCTGGATACCTCCATTTAAGTTCTAATGTAGTGTCCCTCCAGTTTCGACACTCTGTTTAGTTTGATTCTGCTTGATAGATGTTTTAGTTTATTATGATACTATGTTGTTTCTTATTAGATATGACTTGGATACTATGTTGTTTTGTATTTGGTGGATGATACATTGACATCCTGATTATCTAGTTGTATTAGTTTGATGATACCGAGATAGACACATACATGATATGGTTTATTTGCTTATGAATTTTCATGTGGTTATCATGTTGTAATGATTGCTTATGATTTATCTTGCTCTTCTGTATTGGTGAAGAAGACATAGTAGCATTACTCATTCGTGAGTACTCTGCTACACTGCAATTCTTATTCATGGTGTGTTTTCTAACATAAGTATATATATGTTTTAACATTGATATTTCCTGCAGATACAGGTATCGGGTAACGGCTCCACCTGCTTGTCAGGTCTGAGCATACCCTAACTCAATAAAATTATGTTGTTGGAAATATTGACAGGTCTTCTTTGAACCATCGTTCTTTTTCGAACGAGTATCTATTTGTTACCCCATGTTGTTGTCTAGTTTATTCTGTCGTGTTCGTTTGTATTGTTTTATGTTTAGGAATTAATATTTAGTTTAACAAGTGTCTATTAATATATTTATAAATGTTTATAATTATGTTTGTGATTTAATTTATTAAATTAAATTAAATAAGTCAAATGAATTTATATGTGAAAATTATTTTCTGTGCCTATGTATTTAATTAAATAGTTATTGTTGATTTACTTATGCAAACTAGAATTATGAGGAAATAGATATGTTAAAGAAAAGATATTTTCAATGTCATAGGAATCTGCGATTGGCAGTTAAAGATCTGATTTGATATTTTAAAGAATAAGTTAAACTAATATACAATGCGAAATGATCTATCAGTAAAGTTTGGATGATTGAAATTGATTGGCATGAATTAATATCTTTTGGGAATTGCAATTTACATTCATGGGAAGAATTTGGAAAAACTTTCACGGCAGTAGTTTTTAGCAGATTTTGCACGACAATTGTTTTAGAAGAACTTTTCTCTTAAGATTTTGTTTACAAGCATAATTTTGAAGCTGGATTGATTTGATATTCATTGTTGAAGTTTGGATAATTGATCATGGGATTAACGAAAGTTTCAGAATTCATTTTAGCTCGATTGCCAAGATTTACCAGGTTTTCTCCTTTTTTAAGTTTCTTAAAATTTCTTCAATGAACTTTGTGGAAAAGTAATGGTTTGTCAAACCTGCATATAAAACAGAGAAATTGTTAGAATAAGCAATCAAATATTATTGAAAATATAGTTAAATTAAGCTACCAAGAATTCAAGGAAATAGAACTTAGTATTTGTCCTTAGAATTGAAAATGGTGGTTGATTTCTCTTGAATATCCGTTGATTTATTGAATTGTCCAATATAGAATATAGAGCGAAATCTAGGTAATATTTAAAGTTTGATGTCTTGAAAACCTTACAACACTAATTTCAGAATGAAGCATTGAAAAACTTATTCGTTGCCCCTCTCTTCTCAATTTTATCTTCAAATTGGAAATTTAAGCTCCTCTGATAGAGGCGATAATCTTTATGGTTATGGAATCTTGAATTTATGATTTTCTTTAGCCGTAAAAAGCTTATCTTGTTTCCTTGTCATTCTTCTAAGCTATACTCAAGCCGTATCTTTCCTCATTGTGGAATGGGTTTGTATATATAAAATTCTGTAGAAGTTGTATGTATGATTAAAATCTATGCCAATTTTTATATATATATCAAATATGCCCACAGTCTCTTGAGGTTTCTTCTAAAGCTTAGACCGTGGATGTAGATTATCCTCCTATAGGCGAGTATCCAATTTGAAGGCTTATGTCATTGGTTTTATTATAATTTATTCCTTATAACTATGCGTAGTCTCTTGTAAATCTCTATACTTTGACTTTCATATCGATTCTTTTGTTTTCATGGAAGGATTTATGATTTATCAACACTTATCTCCCTAACAGAATTTGCGCATAGCCTCCATTTAATGATTATTTATGTATAATCTTTAGTTAGAAGATTTATTTTGAATCGTTGTCGATAGCCATTCCTCTATTATGGCGAGTCCTTTTCATGGAACTAATAACCAATTCATTTAAAAAAAATTATATATAAATATATTCGCTGTAGATTTAGATCATTGTCAATTGAAATGAAATCATTCATCTGGTATCGAATGTAATCAGCAAGTTTTAACTCATGCATTTCTTAAAGAGTATAAAGATTTGAAAGATATGATGTTTCATAACTAGATTTAAGTTCTGAATACATTTGCATTAAAAGCTCGGTCTATCTCCCTTAGTGTGGCGTGGAACTTTCTATTGTTACATAGTTAACCATGAGAACAGAGTTTTATAAGGTGAATATCTCTTTTATAAGCACGAATACTGCTGAGTCTATGTTTGTGATATACCTGTGTGTGTATGGATTTTCCAGCAGAATTACATATATATTGAAACCTTCAATTGCTATGTTTTGATTTTGAAAAGGTTTCATTAAGTTCTTACTTGCAACTATTACTTGCATTGAATGCATGGAGTCCTATCTTATACTCAAAGTTGTGATATTTATTTATGAACTTATACTTGTCTTTAGTCCGACTTGCCTTTGCATGCATTAATTGAGCAAATTCCTTAATTAGAAAATCATATTTTATAAATCTATCTAATGTTAGATATTTATTATGCACAAGTGTTAGTTAAGTTTGAGACTAATTACGAGAAAAGAAGAAAAGATAGAAAATTAAGTTGTGAGTTACAATGTTTCTTTTATTTTCAAGGTAGTTGAATTATAAAATATAAAGGATTTGTATTGTTCTTATGTTATAATGTTAGTAAATACAATTCTTGAAATTATTAGAAATATAATAATATCTATAGATTATTTATTATGTAAATTCTTTATTCATATAAATGGGTTAAATGTGATTGTTGGGTGTGTATACACATAATGTTGAAAATGTTTATTTTTATTTCATCGAAACTAGTGAAGTAAGATTCGTATTGTAAACTTAATACACTCTAGTTTATGTTAATCTCTATAGTTTGTTTATTAGGAATTTTTAATTCATTGAGATTGATTTAATGAAATTATTAGTTGTGTATATATTCATAACGTTAGTGATGTTTGTTTCATTTCCTTAAAGACTAGGAAAGTGAAAATCAAATTGACAAGTTTATATACTTCAATTTATGTTGCTCTAACTGCCATGCTTGTTTTACTTGGGGGTATAATTTGTTAATTTTGTTATTTCTTGGCTGCTAATGGTTATTTTGGTAGAGGATGATGTTTCTTGGCTGCTAATGGAATTAATTAATCAATCCTTTTATTTGTATTATTCACTTAAAGAGTACCAATATTGATTAATCAATCATTATATTTGTATTATGCAACTTTATGGATAATAGCAATACTCAAATCCTTGGCCTTTCAAAACTCTCAATACATTCCCTTTTTCAGGATTATATCGTGGGCCATTAACAAATATTTCAAAAGCAATACAAGTTATATGCACTACAATAATTAGAGATTGCAACAAAAATGTATGTATCCTTCATGTTGGGTTCACCATTATATTTGTGCTAAAAACTGAAAAAGCTGATATAGATCTATAAACTCAAAATCAAAGCTTCAACATAACACCAATGAAGCCCTTCCTAAATAAACACATGCAAAAATGAAATAGTACACTATGAAAAACATATGCATTCAAAAGGAAAAGTCACTCCATTGTTCTCCTATTCACCAAGATCTTGATTTATGTATTTAGTGCTCTCAAATTTTTACAAGAACAAATGCAACAAGAAGCTATGATTTGAACGAAAGAAAGGATTGTATGATCAAAATTGAATATGATTTTTGGTGAGAAGAAAGGGTTTATATAGATGTCCTCATGATAGATCCGAGTTATGGGAGAAATGTGGAACAAAAGAGTAAAGTGGAGAAATTGACAATTATCCCATATTGTTTATGATTGAAACGAGAGAGATAAATGAGTGGCTTTATGATATGATGTAGGTTTAGGAGTTATATTTAAATTGGATTTTTGAATTAATGAATGATTTAATGGATTTATGTATTTAAATGATTTAATATGCATGGATATTTTAATGATAAATGCAAATGGAGTAATATTCAAAGTGGATAAAGATTAATGTAAATATATGGATATTTTAATAATGATATGAAATGATTTATGCATAAATGATTGTGCAAATGTATGAATGTTTATAATATTTTAATGATTTAAGTGGATTAATGAAAATAGAGGAAAGTATTAAAGGAATTAATTAAACATATAACAATATCCATTTAATTAATAGACAAAAAATAGGACAATTGTGAGGACAAATTTTGAGTGTCTACAGGTATAAATACATGATGAGTTAGTGGTGAATGATGTACAAAGAGATAAGTGCAAAGAAATAGAGTAGATAGATGCGAAGTAGATGCAAATTAGTGTGTATGTGTGATGCAAGTGTGGAAGATCAGTACGAAGTCTAAATGCTGAGTTTCTGGATGAAATGAGCTAAAGGTGTACTCTATCTTTCATGCATGTCTGCAAATGGTTGAGTAAATTGTGGTGGAAATATTTGTTGCATTGAGATTGTCTTCTCTCTGTGGACACTGAAAAAGTATCCATTTTTCCTTGCTTGATTTAAGATTAATTAATGATAAATTGGACCTAATATCGCCTTGATCTAGTGTTGTGAGGTGTTTTACACATCCACATTAGGTCTTGGATCCTTGCAAATTGAATAAAATGCATGTCTTGTAAAGGTGTTGTAAAGATTTGTAAACGACTTTCACATTTTCTTGACTTTTATTAAAAAACATTTAAGTCTAATAGTCCTTTCTCCCCCACTTTTGAATTAAAAAGTTAGCTTTTCCCTCTTCTTCTATAATTAAATTATTAATTAGCTATTTCTCTCTATAATTAAATAAATGTTATATTTATTTAATTATTTATCCTTTCTTTATCTCCCTAATTAAATAATTATTTTAATTGTTTAATTATTTAATGTTTAACACTCCAACTTTCCTCTATAATTAAATAATTATTTTTAATTATTTAATTATCTCATTATTTGTTCTCACCTTTCTTTTTAAATAAATAAAATTAATATTTATTTATTTCTCTTATGTTGGCCACCTAAATTAAATAATATTTATTATTTAATTTCTCCAACAACCTTTTTTTATGTGCCAATCTTATCTTCCACCTCAAGTCTTTATTTATCCATGTCTTTTTTCTCTCAATTAAAGTCCACCTTTGATTAAATTATTTTCTAATTTAATCTTGGCCCTTGATCATGTTCCTTATTCTAGCCATTCACTTAACCCTCCTATATAAAAGGAGACCTTTAAACCCTAATTCATAATTCAACCTCATTCAATCATCACTCATTCATCATTCATCTATGTTATCAAGTCAAGCAAGCTAGGGTTTTAACATCCTAAGTCATCAAGATAGCATTCAAACTCAACTCTTATGCATTCAAGAGCAAGATTCTTCATCAATTGTTGCAACAATTTAAGATCCATCATCATGGAAAGTTTCTAATTGCATTGTTTCATGTTTCATGCTTCATTATCTTATTTCTTCATTTTGGTTTAATTACCTAAATGAGGTTTGACTAAGGCAAACCCCCATTCCCTAACATTCAATATTTCTCTCTTTCATTGTGTGTTTGCAGATTTAGGTACCTTGGATGTCTTGGACATGATTGAAGATTAGGTTTCAAACTTGTTGGAGTCATTTCCCTTTTGGAAAGGTCAAAATCTACACAAAAAGTCACTTATAGTCCCTAATTTGGCAGTTTCAGAATAAAAAACCTGGAAGAACAAAAAGTGCAGACCGAGAGCTTTCATTTCCACTTTTGGATTTTCAGAAAAGATAAAGTGGACTAAGTTGCCAATAGTGGCAACTTATTCCCACTACACCTTTTTTTTTTTTTTTAGATTCAGATACCCATTTGGTTGAAACGAGCTCCAAAGTAGTTTTTCAGATCTGGGACTAAGTTGCCCAACTTGGCGTAAGTGTCCCAGTTGGCCAGAAAATTAGATTTTTCAAAATTTCAAAGAAATCTATAGTCTTTATTCCATCCTCTGTTAGTTTCCAGGTGCAATCTTTATATTTGGCTTCTTTATCTTGACTTCCATTGCACTCAATCTATCTTTCTACATATCGCAATGTGTTTTCAAACAAAGTGCATTTCATTAATTTTGCATTAATAATCAATTTCTTTTATTAGCTCTTTGTATTTAGGACATTCTATTTAGGCATATCTCATTCATACTTTCATTTTTCTTGAGTGTGGACATTGCACATTTTGGCCTACCTCTCTCCTTTTATGTGGAAAACACTAGAAGTGTTAGAGAGCATTAGGGTGCCAAAATATTTGTCCACACTCTCTATAACATATCTCTTCTATCTTCTTTGTATCTTTGTGGCAGTCAGCCCTCTGGGTGGTTAACCCTATTGGACACTAAGTCCTGATCCAGACAGTGAGTCCTTGTTTTAGTAGTGAGCCTTTTTCTCAGGCAGTGAGCCATTGTAATTGGTTTTCATATTCTCTATAGTGTGAGTTAATCCTCACCATGGTTCTTCCCTCATTGGGTTTTCCATGTAAACCTGGTGTTACTGTGTTTTTGTGATGGTTTTCAGTTTCTACACTTGCACTTAATGTTTAATCATTTTTTCAGTGTTAAGGATTTGTGATTTATCTAAGTTATGGTGAATGATTTAAAAGTTAAAATTTACTACAACTGATTCACCCCCCTCTCAATTGTCTTATTCAATAGTCAAGGCTTTTATTTTTTGACTAGAGAAGGGGTAGTTACCATAATTGGTTGCATGTTCACTAAACCCATATTTTTATTCCCTTTCTTTCTCCCACTAGGGTTTTTAGGCATAGGGGTAGAAGGTCTGCTAGTGCTTCCATTCAATAATTTCCCACAATTCTTATTGTTTTTAGAGGACTCATTCTTTAACATTTTAATTTTTACATTTGATCTTTTCATAGATGAGTTAACCATAAGGGTTATATTCAAGCTAAAATTATCTAAAGCCATTATTAACCCTAAATGGGTAAACCCAAAAAAGTGGTTTACAATTTGAGTGAGGAAGGAAAAGTGGTAAAAAATGACCCCATACAAAAAAAAGGTTTTTTGGGGTTCGAATGAACCGTTTGGTTCAAGTGAACCAAAAAAGGGTTCGAATGAACCCTAGTTCATGCAAACCAGTTAAATGCAAGGTGGACCCCATCTTGCCAAAAAAAAAACAATGAAAACCCCTTTTTGAAAGGGGGTTTGAATGAACCCTGGTTCACTCGAACCCCCCTTGGTTGAGCAAACCCCCCTTTTCCCACCTCCTGCTCTACTGGCACAAAAAAACTAAATTTTTCCTTTGAAGCTTTCGAGTTGAGGATGAAAATGGAGGAGACTTCATAACCCAAGCTGGGTGTAGTCACAGAATGCGACTTAATCAATGACCTTCTGAATTTAATATGTTTTGGTTTTATTATCTATTTGTTTTTTTAGTTTTATTAAACATAGGTTTTTCACCAAAAATGAAGCTCTTTGTTCTACACATGGAAAAATAGAAGATTATCAAAAAAAATTAAAAAATATGAGTGCACCAGATATTGAATTCCTTGATCCAGCAAAAAATATTTGAATTTCGATACATACAAAAAAAGTTACGCGTTATATGGCCTGCCTATGTCTAAATTGTAATTGGTTTGATTTCAAAACTTGATTAAGGAAAAAATATTCAATAAAACACTATCTAACCAAGTGGAAGCACTAGATATCAAAGTTAAAAATCTAAATTCAAAAGAATTAGAATTTTATCCTTCATGGAAAAAAATTATGCGTTATACAGTGAGCATCACTCTTGAAAAATGTTGTTTTCATGAAAAAACTAGTTTTCAAGGGACATGCAAAAAGAGGTGCAATATGTTGGATATTGTTGATATGTGGTTGTCATTGATGTCAACACTATTAGCATTAATGTCTTTAAGGCTGTATATGTCGAGGATATTGAGAAAAATTTAATAAAATAAGTTGTAGGTTGTTAGTGATGTAGTGAAGTTTAGTATGATGGATAGCTTAGTATATTGATGATAAGAGGTTGTGGATTAAAGGGTTTGTTGTCAAGTATATCTAGTTTATCCACATGAAGTTTTAGAGGTTTTCATGAAGATTTGATCGAGTTATGAGTATCTGTGTTCTGACAGTTCTTCTGTTGTTCTAGTTGGTGTTCCTGAAAGAAGATGATGCGATTCTAGAAATTTGAGTTGTGGATGCTTCTGTGGTGATTCATGATGCTTGTGGATGTTTCTAGATCATGCTCTATTTGTGTTGTACGTCCGCATTGATCATTGTGCTCAATATTGGAGATTTTCTTTTGTGAGTTCATGTTTTTCATGCTCATGGCCAATAGGGTGATTATAGCATGTTGTGGATCTTCGAGGCATAATTTTTGAAGGTATTTCAAATTCAAGGATATTATTTTGGGTCCTTACTATGTTGTGGCTGACATTTTTTGGTTCGCATTGATAAATTATTTATTGATTTGGGCCGATAGTTTGTACACATTTTATATTTTGTTGGGCCGACATGTAGTTGATGTTATTCTTGGTTGCGGATATATATAATCAATTGTTTATACCATTTGATGTAAGAGTGGTGTGCGAAGTGTGCAAGTGCTATGTGCAAATAATGTTCTAATCTTTCGAGATTAGAAGTAAAATGTGAAGAAGAGTGAGTAGATGTTTATGTGCTTAATCGAAACTATAATCAGGCATTAGCAAATGTTATTTTCTCAATTCAAAATCTAGATGTAATCTGAATGTTTTTGTAAGATAGTAAGTCTTCATTTGGGTAGTAAGTCTTTTGTATTTGAGTAGTGAACTCTAGGTAGTGTGTCTGAATACATGTGCATTCCCAATTTACAATTATTTTATACTTTTAATAGTGTATAATCTTATGGACTAACCTCCACTGTGGTTTTTAATAGGGTTTCTATGTAAATAAATCTTGGTGTTATGTGTATTTTTTTATGTGGTGATGGTTTATGCTTTCATGTTTATTTATCATATATGAGAATAAGTTTAATAAGTATAATTTCTATGACAACTGATTCACCCTCCCTCTTAGTTGTCTGCCCTTGTGTTGCCAACAATTGGTATTAGAGTAGGTTCCTTGGAAGAAGTTTAATAGCTTGAGGTGATCTGGGATGGTGACATATAAGAAGTATAGTTTGAGATTTAATGGAACAAATTATTCTCTATGGAAAACTAGAAATGGTGTGTCATTTGAGATTCATTGGTGAACCTTGTTTGAACATTACAAAGAATAGGTATATCATCCCACAGAATGGTCCTTCTACTCTAGGAGAGATTAAGGAAGTCGAGTACAATATTAGGGCTAAGGAAGCATTGTTGAGTGCTCTGATTGATTTCGAGATGAAAAATGTAATGGATTTGAAGACTGCTTATGAGATATGGAAAAAGTTGGGAACTTTGTACGAAGGTGATAC
>VDFB02093436.1:0-14900 GCA_007258455.2 Sequoia sempervirens
TACAATTAGAATTATGAGTATCGTGGATTTTGATTTAATAATAATAATTTATATTTTATACTTGATTTCTATAGTAGTTGGAGGAATTTCCTTAAGCTTTTTGTTTATAAAATAATGTGAAGGACATGTAAAACTAACATTTAGAGAATTTAGCACAATATAATGGACATTTTTTTGGGCTTCACAACTCTTAGTTAGAATAAATTTTTAAATGGGCACCTAGATATACCTCTTACATTTTGAAGGCTTCATAATCTAATTGTTCATAAAATTGTAGGATGTATGTCAAAAATAACTCTTTAACTTTCATTCGTTATTATAAATAAATGGGTGAAGAAATCTATCTATCTAGTTATTGAATTCATTTGGTGTGATCATAAAAAATTTCAACCATCCTCAAGAAATGACAAATTCTATGGTTCATCTTGAGATCCCTATAATCTGCTAAAAATATTTGGATCTTGCAACCCCATCCCCTCTAAAATGCTCTTAGAAAATAATTTAAAGGTATTAATCATCTATTGATGGATGAGGAACAATTTCTACATGGCTTAGAATAGATGTTAAAGGATGGGGAATTCTTCATGGGGTGAGAAGGAAATTGATTTCTCAAAATTTATTGATGGAGAAGGTGATCTTATTCCATGTACTAAAAGAAAAGTCATCTCCTAGAGCATGAAAAAAATCCAAAAACAGTTGTGGTCTCTCTAGAAAGAAGAAACGAAAAAAAAACTAAGGAAAATACTTATGGATAGAAGGAAGAGATTTTGTTGATGGTGACACTCAATAGAATATAGACACCCTCCTTGCTAGGAGTAGGAGGGAGCTTTCTACAAAATAATCATAATCCCTTCCATTCCTAAGGAAGATGTATCTCCTATTGATTCATCCATACCCTCTCAAATTTTGGCTTTCTCTAAGTCCAACTTTAGATTCATAGATAACCTATAATTTTTTGGCTTTCTATAACATATTCTATTTCTCATAAGTCTTGCAAAAGGTTTTTCTTGTTATCTCCTTCATTCTAAGGTTTGAAGTTTACTTTTCTTTATTTTACATTTTTTTTAATATAGAGAGTGCTACCCAATCCTACATTGAACTCATTAAATATATACTGATACACATGCATAAATAATGTAGTTTTATTTAGTTAAATCATTATATTATTAAGTTTTGCATAAAATATTTAATTTTAGACAATTAATTTTATGTGTTTCTTTTCATAAAGGGACACTATTTAATTTAATAAATGGATAAATGAAAGGATTAAGTTTTAATTTGAAGATGAAATCAACTAATGAGTGTCAAAGAAGTTTCTGAAACAAGATGGAGTTAACTTATGACACATAAATTATAAATTTTATTTGAAAATAAATAATTAGAAATAAGTTTTTATATCGATATTTCATATCGCACTCAATGATTGGCATTCTCCTCTTTCTGATGATGGATCACTTGATCTGAAATCTTGATCTAAAAAATTACACAATTGAATCCAAAAGCTTACATATTTCTAATTGATGGACCATGGAAAACTAATACCAACTAATAAATAATTAGCTCTCATTTAATTTGATAATAAAATATTGTTTAAATAAAAATAATAATTAATTAATATATTTAAATTAATCTAAATGATAATAAATGATGATCAATAAATGTTAAATTAATAAAAAAATATGTTAAATTAATGATGATTAGTAATTAATAGATTATATGATCTGATATTTAAATGTTGACCATCGGGTGAATAATTTTAGTGTCTACAAAGTCTATAAACACTTCTTTCCTGGACATTTGACTTCAATATTTTAGGAAAAATGTTTAGATTGATAAATACATAATCAAGTGTAGCATACTAAAGAGCTAAAAGGGAACTTTTGATCCATGGAAGGATAATATAATTTAATAATTTTAATATATTTTTATCATTTTATTTCAAGATATTCTTACTCAAATTAAATTGATATAATAAATATGTATGTATGTATGTATGTATGTATGTATGTATGTATGTATGTATGTATGTATGCATGTGTGTGTGTGTGTGTATTTATGGTTTATAAGAAATAACTTTTGTCCACTTTAAATTTTAAATTATTGAATTATATTAATTATTTGACATGCAAATGACTATCAAATTTAAGTGAAGGAAAATTTAAGTTAAGGGGTTTTAATTTACAAAGTCATGATATGAGAGTACTTATGCCACTATAGAAAGCATCTCAACATTAATTAATAATTAAGTTTATACTATATATTTAGAATTATTACATAAAATTATTATTATATATAATATTGGTTAAGTATTATGTTTTTAATAACAAAAGTAGGGAAAAGGGCCCCTGAACCCAACGAGAAGATGAGACTAGGTCTACAGGCCAGCAAAACAACCACTACAAATAGTAGGGGTATAAAACCAACCAACAACCCACATAAGAACAATCAACCTAAACATACAAAACAACATAAACTACATACCAACAAAAAATAACAAGCCAAAAATAGAGTCAAGACCAATAAAACAAGGGGCATGTAGGCCCAAGAAGTAACATAGCCAAGCCATAAAACAGAGACTCAAAAGACCCAAATTACTCTCTTGGATAGCAAGTTAGGTTCCATTCATTTGCCAACTACTCCATTTGCTCACTATACTACTCCATAAAACTAGTAGTTCCCTCATCCAATTGCAACTCCTCGGCCTGAGAGGCCTTCATTTTTTTGCGGCCTTTCCTTACCTTAGTCGCACCATTCACAGTATCGAAAATAGCCCTTCGCATGATGTCCAGAGTAATTTAGTCGTTAACTTATTTGAAGCTTTGTCCATCTTGTCCACTTTTTCCTACATTGCCTTGAATTGCATGACATAAAAATCAAGGGGTCTATCTTTATCCTGCACATCTTCCTTATTCTCCATGGCCTACTCTTCCATTTATTCTAAAACTTTCATAACCAATTCCTCTACTTCTCTTTCCATATTATTGACCCCTTCCACCTCATCGTCCTCTGAGTCTTCAACCACATGTTGGTCGTTACCCTCCAAATCTTCATCCTCATCACTTCTAGCAGAATCCTCTGAGAGGTCTTCACCCAAAACCATCGACAATTCCTTTTTACTTAGATTAATGGAGGTCAGAGCTTTTTCTTCAGGGTCATCACCAGGTTTTGTGAAGCATAGTTTCTTACCTTGGGCCGATTGGTTGACAAGCCTTGCCAACCTTCTTTCGCCCTTCCCACTGCTAAAGAGTCATCCATTTTACCTTGTTCCTCCTCATCTCTAATCTCAATAGTAACTTTTTATTTGTTTTAGGTTTAGCACTGTCTAAACCCTTCCTCTTAGCTCCAATTAGGTTACCCAGGGGGGTAGAGCTAGTTTCCTTACCTTTCAAATTTTTAGCAACAAGGTTTCCCTTAATAAGGTGACCTTTAATAGAGGATTGTTTCAAACCAGAGGGAACAACAAGGGGGTTTTTGGGTGGAGGTATAGCAGTGGAAGTACCCTCACCAAGAGTATTGACCTAAGAAGGGCAGGGGAGGGGGTCTGGTTGATTCTCAAGGGTGACATTAACAATAGGATTACTACTAGAAGAAGGACTCGACAGGGGAGTAATGAATGAGGCATAATTATAGAGGCACTGAATTAGACCCTGGTGAAGTGGGGTGAAGCTCCCTTAGCCTTGCATTGTTTGAGAGAAGAAAACATAAAGAAAGGTATACTAATCTTTTCATTTCTACAAATATGACAAAGAAAGGGAAAGTGTTACCTATGAACAATAGTATAATGAACCTCTAGGGTAAAATAATTCATGATATGCACACTGACCACCCCATAAGGGGCTGGAAACCATTACTATAATATAAATACTTATTAATAAATATTTGTAGTAAATTTTATATTAATATATTGATATTAAATTATGTTAATAACTATATATAAAAGATATTTTTAATGATTATATCATAAAATGATACATATTTGAAGTAATTATATAAATTTGATATAATAATAAATTATTGTATTTAGTAATATAGTTTAGTGTGCTCAATTTTATATCAAACTAAGTTAATGGTGAGAAGCACAAAGGAATATGCAAGCTAGGATGTGCAAGAAGTTTCGAGTGAGAGGAGCAAGGTGATAATTATTGGTGCCCCATAAGCAATAGCCAAGAAGGTAGGTAGTGAATGTTCACTTATCTCATTGCTTCATTAACTATCACCTAGATAAGAGGGGAAATCGATTCCCTAATTGGCCTTAAGTCATATGGCGCGCCCTACAAAACTACCACCAAAGAGGTGCTAAATAAGTGGTACTAGTTGAAATAATGTGAGAAACTATATAAGGCTTCCCCTTTTGATTTCAAATTCAAGATATCCAAGGATATTCCAAATGATTTGATTCACTCTATGGTTAAAGACTTGATGAAAAATATGATAATTAAAAAACTCATATGTATATGGCTATCCCATAATTGAGTCAAGCCATATCTAGGAGACAAAATGGATTGATTACCTTAGACAAAGTATTAGTTCTCTCCCCTATATATTTATTTAAATCACCTTTTAGTCAGAGAATGATGGAGGCATCATTCTTAAAGTTGACCAATGGTCTATGGTAAGCATAGGCCTTTACCTTCATACATAGTCTCCAGCTTTTTACCCAAGCAAAGAGTTATAATATGATGTATTGGTGTGTGTCCACATCTATAAATTGCTAGGAATATTGAGTATGAAGAAGGACTAGAAGAAATTACGAACTATCTAAGTTCATATCAATACTATTTAGATGCTACAAGTAGTAAGGAGCTTACCATTTATGCTAGGATCTACATTAGGATAACTTTAACAAGGCCAACTAAGTAGGTTGTAACACCCCATTTTGGCTACTAGAAACTTAATATATATTTTTCTATAAATTACTTGCTTGGAAATTTTCAAGATTTTCATTACTTAATTACAATATCACAAAGACATGATACAATATCATGTATAGTCCTTAAGTATATTTAAAGAATCTATTCACATTAGAAGTACACTAGGTCATGGAGTCCTCTTACAAAATACTTTGGAGGTATTAATTAGCTATCAAAGAAGGAGAAAGGATTTATGCATGGTTTGGAACATATAAACTAGAGGATGATGACTTCTTCATAGGTGAGTAAGAAATTGATTTCTCAAATTCCATTGATAAAGAAAGATTTCTCATTCCATGTCCCAAAAGAACCACTATCTCCTAAACTATGAATTAAATCTCCAAACTAAATTGTGGTCTCTCTATTAAAAATAAATATTGGAAAATTGAGGCAAAAAAATCATGAAACAAAGGAAGAGATTTTGTTGATGCTGACACTTAATGGACTATTGATGCCCTACTTACTAGGAGGAGGAAGATTCTTTCCAAATGGTCATGATACCTTCCTCTTATAAGGGAAGATTTATGTCCTACTAATTCATAAACACCCTCTCAATTTTTGGGTCTCTCTAGCCTACAAATTGTTTTCTTTCTCTAGATTCTTCTGTTTTTCATAAGTCTTGTAGAAGACTTTTCTCGTTGGCTCCCTGATTTTGAAGTTTAAAGTTTACTTTTTGTATTGAATTATAATCTTCAAAATACAAAGAGTGGGCCCTCATCTCACACTTTATGTATCAAATATATATACATATGTACATATTAAGAGTTTTTATAACACACTCATGTCATTACAATTTACTCTTTGTTACAACTATACATCTTTTTATTATATTCTTTTTTTTTAAATTACACAATATATAATATCATATAATTAAACTATTTAATTAAATACTCTATATGTGCTCAAGATTGAACCCAAATTTTAAATCTTCAAATTTAAATTCCAAGTCTCTACCTCTTCCTACTTACCATTATGAGCCAACTTGGTATATGTTTATGCAATTAATTGAACTATGTTTTAGTATATAAAGAATTTCATTAATAGAATGCATCCATATCCTTAGAAATCATTTAAACACACTTTGATCTTCTAAAAGACAAAAGAACCTCATTCATAGGCCATGTGGATGTTAGTGAATATTGTCATTGAATCTTCATTTCAAGTCACAATGAGCTAGTAAAAAGGGGTTCTTACCAAGAATAACTTAACCCTAGCAATCCAAAAGATCCCCTAGAGGTCTATATAGACATAACCATCCACAAAAACACTTTAAATATTGAAGATTAGACTCCATAGGTTCCAATAGGTTGTATTTTTTTAGTTCATGCTTGTGTACCATAACGTTCAAATTTGTGACCTAGTTGAGATTATATCTACAACAGTTGACATCGAACTCCAAGGCTTTTTACAACTATTCTAATTTTGAAATAGTGAGCATACTAAAGTTGTACTAAAGCTATAAATTTTTTAGAGGTGGCAAACAAATTCATAGTATTATGACCAATGATTCACTATCATTGGTTTTAGAGTTAAGCCCCTCTATCCTTCATTTAATTTTTAAATATTTGTTGCAAGTTTATCAACCTAAATTTGTTGTAGTCTTATCCCTTTTATAGGATTGTTGGTATGATCTCATCTCACAAAATTCAAATTATTTTCTACATATTAGAATCTAACTTTATCCAAAAGAACAATTGTGATTTTTCAACTTCAACATCAAATTGTATTAGTTGAGGTGTAAGTTGGCATATATACGAATAGGCCTAGATCAACTAATTCCAATTCAAGAATGTATTCATGAAAAAAAGGTGAGATTGTGATCAAATGTCATGATCATAACAATCATTTTACCCAAAAAAATTAAAGCAACAGAACTAATCTATATCAATCGCCCACATCCCCTCTCCAGGCAATACATAGAGGCAACAATTTCTCACGGGTATGGATCTTGCATGCATGCATCATAAATAATCTTACTCATCATGCACGCAAGTGAGACGACCTCGATCAATTCCTCCTGGTTCCGACCTCATTAGTCAATTCCTCCCTAGTTCTTTCTTTGGTGTGGCATATTTTCCCCTTTTGCTTGCCTTTATAGTTTTTTATCTTCTTTAAATCTCATATTTTTAGTTAATGCTAATTTTTTTTATAAAAGTTGTTGCTTTTTAAATAATTATTATTTTTAATAATGTTTTAAATTTTATTTTGTATATCAGAAATAAAGAAAAAATAACATAGACTTTATTTATTATATACAATACATAAATTTTAACCTTTTAAATTATTTTATTTTATTTAAAAGTTATTTTATTTTTTATTATTTTATATTTCAACTATTTTTATTTATTTAGTTTTAATTTTAGTTCTTAAATAAATGTTAAAACTAAGATATTCATTTTTAAAAATAATTAATTATATTTATATAAAGTTAATTTATTTTTTAATATTTTATATAATGCAAATTTATTTTTAATATTTTATATAATGCAAATTTATTTTTTAAAATATTATATTTATATTAAAAAATACCAAATAAAAATATAATGTAATATATAATTAATATAAAATATATATTATATATAATATTTAATAGTAAAAATTATTAAAATACTCAATTATTATTATGGTTAGGGTTAGATTACAATTTAATTAGGGTTAAGATTACAATGTTGTCAAGGTTAAGGTTCAATTAGGGTTAAAGTTCAATGAGGTTGATGGTTCAATTATGGTTAAGGTTAGGTTTAGATTAGTGTGAGGGTTCTACGATTAGTTAAGGTCAAGGTTCTTATAGGTTTATAATTATTGCTATGGTTAATTAGGATTAGAATTACAATTTGCAAGGTTAGGGTTCAATTAGGGTTAGAGTTCTAGGATGAATTAAGGTTAGGGTTCTTATAGGTTTATAATTATTGCTATGTTTAATTAGGATTAGAATTACAATTTGCAAGGTTAGGGTTAGATTAGTATGAGGGTTCTAGGATGAATTAAGGTGAGGGTTTGTATAGTGTTACAATTACTATTACAATTCAATAAAGATTAGGGTTAGGTTTGACATTATGATTCATTTGGGGTTAGGGATGGGGTTAGCCATTAATTATACTTATATTTTGGTTAGGGTTAGGGTTCATTTAGTAATATATTAAATATATTATTATAATATTTTAAATATAATAATTTATAGGGAGTGGACCATGGTTAGAATTAAGGTTAGGGTAGGATTAGGGTTAGAATAAAGTTTTAATCTACTTAGGGTTACATCTCATTTATTAAATTATTAATATTAAATTTATATTTAACAATCACATTCAAATTCATAGATAATTTTTTTTTTACAAAGAAGCATTATATTTAATAAATGTTTCTACCATCGTGCAAAAATAAATCAAACTTACTGCATACTCATACATGATTCATGCATCTTCTAAATATAATCTAAAATCGCCAGCCCCCTTAATGCATCTCTCATTTAAAATAGTTGTTCTGAACAGACCGCCTAATATTCGGCCTTTCTAGATGTTGAAGTGCAGTATTAATTGTAGGATATGAATGTTATATGGGAATGTTGTGGTTCTCAAGTGGAATTATGAGGAATGAATTAAAAATCCTTATTTGTCAAGTAATATTTAAAAAAAACATAGAGCCGGCCTCAACAATATCTGTCAAAATTTTGTAAGGAGAAAAAAAAGATCTGAGATGATCAAGAGCACACCACCGAGGATGAAGGTGATTTGTTTGGTGTAGTTTCCCACTATTGGTCTGGGTATCAATACTCCTCTAATCGACATCCTTTCAAAAATAGCCTAAAGATTAGCAGCAAATATGTTGCACAGATTAGAAACCCAGAGAAAAATTATTCAACACTTTCGCTTGGTGCCTTTGATACAGCCAAATAAACTACAACAACATGTGACTGTCGCTTTCCAAATATGCGGTTTCAAGGCTATTCTCAATTTCTCCCTGAATATTAAGTTCGGGTTGTATATGGATCCCTATTCTCAATCCTCTTCTTCACACGCTCCATCAAACATTCCAAATCAGAGGAGATAAAACAAAGATAAAGGTCATAAATCCGAAGACACATGTTCAGATAATCCACAGTTCTAGCACATGCGTCTGCCCAGTCACAAATGTAGAGCTATTCTCATATTGCTTCATTATCAGGGTAAATAAGGTTTTTATCAAAAGCAATATTGCAGCGGCTTCAAGGGGATAAATGTTTCATGTTCACTCTCCATGACTGGGCTTAAAGAAAACCTCTTTTGCAACTTTCAATGGATTGGGCAGGAGTGTATATTCAAATTTAACTGCTACAGTGATAGTGACTGCGGTGAAGTGGAGCATGGATTGAGTGGGAGTATATATTCAAATATAACCACTACAGTGATAGTGACTGCGGTGAAGTGAGTGGAGTGCAACGAAAAACAGAACGGTGAATGGAAGGAAAATGAGAAAAAATTTGATGAAACAAAATAAGAGACAGGCCCATGAGCCACGTAGGAAGTCAAAGCTAGCTGTTAGAGCTTAGAGTGTGCTTGTTAAGCCAGCCAGAAGTGCTTATGTAACAATAGCTGTGTACTCAACATTAAAATCTACAATTACCTCATCTAACTTACTTTCTTTCTGATGGCAGAATTGGCATGAGGTAGTGGCGCTGACATATGGGAAGATTTTGCGGGACAGAGGTGTTGAAGAGACAAAGGAACTGTCTTTCTCCATTTCCCACTTTTTACTAGTGCTCCTCGATGTATTTGTAATCAACTCATGAAAGAATACTACGGGTGGCACAAGCTTTCTCCATGGATAATGCTGTTTTAGGTGTGGGACATGTCAGGTTCATGTCGATCGGATCAGAAGCGGTAACATAGCCCGAAAAAACTAAATTATCGCTAGGACACACCCAGAAAATTGAGAATTCGTTATCCAAATTGCACCTCATCATGGCTTGGTACTTGTATGAAATCTCGGCATTGTTTACTACAACTAATTTTGGTGCCTCGGTAACTATAATATGTAAAACGTCGGTTTCCTTAAAGGAATTACAACTTCGGGCTCACAATAAAATCTTGTTGGGCCGATGTTGCCTAAAGACTATGCCACTGATTCAATTATTTTCCCCGTCTTTCGGAAGGCAGGCGACAAGTCTTGTTTGATGGACAGCATGTTTTTGTGGGCACTAGATAGATGTTTCGTGAGAAACTAGATGATTTTCTTCTTTTTTTTGGTCTCGTGCCCCGTTTCTTCGAGAGCCATAGGGACATTAATATTCGGAAATTGTGGAGTATCATTCGTGCCCACCCAAGAGAACATTGGCATGATCAGTGCCGTGTGTAAATGCTCTTCTTATAACTTTGCCAGCTGTTTCTCATTTTGTGATGACAGTGGAAGGTATAATTAGATAGAAGGTGTTGGCTCAATTCATAGGCCGACAGGCGTTCCATATAAGAAACCATGAACTCACGTTCTCCATCAAACAGGAATCTACGGTCAGGAATTCTTTATAAAAGTTGTTCGACCATACGACATATCTCAACCGCTAACATCAATTCGCGATGATCATTACGCGGACAGAATTCAGGAAATGAAAGACTATTTCTTTATTCTACCTGTGCATCCGAGAACGCCCAATTCGTCTACAAAATTCTCTTCCCCTCTTAACGGGGTCGAGATCGCTGAGAATGCTGGACCCGGGCAGGGGATCGAGAGCGAGATAGACGAAGCTCGAAGAACGTTTGAAGGGCGCTCTTTTCCATCCTTCGTCCAACCCACCATCACAGGTAGATGTTCTTGTTTAATCTTTCGGCGTAAACTAGAGAATTTTGGAGAGTTTCAAAGGCATGGCTCCGTGGACCAATGCAGGCGAAGGTCCGTCGTTCGATTCCCGTTGGTTTAGGCCACATTTCGGCAAAAAATTCGTTCTACAGAACTTGAGTCATGCAGATAGATGCAACCTTTGTGTACACTCCCGCACAGGCATTCGGAGCTAGCCGGTGAAAAACTAAGACAGGCATACAGAACCCTTGACTTTCTCTCTTCGGATTTTGCTATAATTTGCAGCTCTCGTCTTCCTCTGATGTTTTTTTAGTAGGCATGAAAAAATCTTAGGAAAATATATGTTAATTTGTGAAACCTAGGTACAGAAAAGAAGAAAAATTGATAGTTTGGTTTCTAAAATAAGTAAAAGAAAATAATATAACTTGTTGAAAAATATTCCAACACACAAGGGAAAAAAACAGAGAACGTTTGTATCTCAGATTAGCGAGAAATTAGAGTGTATATTTATTTTGGATTTAGTTTAGCATGCAATACTTTTGCATATGATATTGTACTAGTGTCAAATACATTGTAGGAATGAAAAGAGTAACAGAACACTACAGAAATATTGAAAAATAGAGCATAAAATAGAGCACTAGAATAACAATCATTCATTCATGTTCAAAATAGAGTAATACAAAATTTAGGGCTTTCACAGCCTTTTGGAAGCAACTAGAAGCAATTAGCAAAAGATGGAGTAAGCTCCAAGTAACTAAACCTAATGTAGAGCTATAAGAAGTATTCCAGAGTTAATGCAAATACCAACTACACCTACCACAACTTAGCTAACACAAAAAGAGTTTGTTGCGTACAGTTGAGTTAATTCTAACACTCCCTCCTAATCTCAACTGTACAAATATCAGCACTAAAAATCCCTAAGTGTTTCCTTTGAAATTCAAAAACATTCTTTCCCAATGGCTTTGTAAAAATGTCTGCAAGTTGATTTTGTGATCCACAGAAGTCAAGAGAAATTTCTCCATTTTGTACAAGCTCTCGAATGAAATGAAAGCGAGTGTCAATATGCTTGCTTTTCTTGTGGAAGACATGATTTTTGGATAAGGCAATTGCTGAGCTATTATCACAGAAAATAGGAGTTGGCTCCTTTTCAAGATGTGCAAGATCATTTAGAATCCTTTTTAGCCATACTGCTTGACAAGCTGCTGTAGTTGCAGCCACATACTCTGCCTCTGCTGAAGATATTGAAACTATGGGTTGTTTCTTGGATGCCCATGAGATGAGATTCGTTCCCAAGTGAAAAGCATAACCTAATGTGCTCTTCCTATCATCTATGCTGCCAGCATAATCACAGTCTGTGTAGCCTGAGAGTGAAGCATCTTCAAATTGAGTGTACCATAATCCATAGTTGATTGTCCTTGCAACATATCTCAAAATTCTTTTTGCTACTTTCCAGTGTGAATCTTTTGGAGAGTCCATGAATCTGGATACAAAACTTGCAGCAAACATTATGTCAGGTCTAGTTGCTGTGAGGTACAAAAGACTGCCAACTAGACTCTTGTACAAAGTAGAATCAATTGGTGGTCCATCATCTTGTTTGCTCAACTTTGTTCCTTGAGCAATGGGTGTGTTTGTTGGTTTGCAACTGTCCATTTTGAATTTTTTCAACATTTCTAAAGCATACTTTTGTTGACAAACAAAAATACCTTGAGCAGATTGGTTGATTTCAATTCCCAAAAAGTATTTCATGATTCCAAGATCAGTCATGTCATATTCCTTTTTCATGGCAGCTTTGAACTCATCTAACATCAAATTTCCTGTATAGAGCAAGTCATCAACATAAAGACAAACAATGAGAATTTTACCTTCATGATCTATTTTTGTATAGAGAGTTGGCTCATGACGGCTCCTGATGAATCCACTATTGATGAAGTAAGAGTCAATCCGACTATACCAAGCTCTTGGGGCTTGTTTTAAGCCATACAATGCTTTCTTCAATTTGTATACTTTATACTCTTGTCCTTTGATTTCAAATCCTGGTGGCTGATCTACATATATCTCTTCTTCCAATATGCCATTTAAAAATGCAGATTTGACGTCCATTTGGAAAACTTTCCATTTATTTTGAGCTGCAATAGCCAAAATAGTTTTGACTGTGTCTAACCTTGCCACTGGAGCAAAAGTTTCTCCATAGTCTATGCCAAGTTGTTGAGAGAAACCCTTGGCAACCAGCCTTGCTTTGTGTTTTTCTATCTTTCCTTTGTCATTCAACTTTGTTTTATATATCCACTTCACTCCAATGCTGGTTTTGTCACTTGGTAGATCAACAAGATCCCAAGTTTTGTTCTTTTCTATGGCTTCAATTTCTTGATTCATTGCATCAACCCAATGTTCCTCTTTTACTGCTTCTTCAAAGTGGGTTGGCTGATATGAAAGAAAGGCAAAAAGATCTTGTTCAATTGCATTTTCTTGCTCATATATTTCCCTTAAACTTTTAGTTCTCTGATTGTCTGTAGAAGAAGATGAATCATTGCTGGGAGAATTAGCATTTTCAAAGTGTTGTTGATGTTCTTGTACCTATAATCTTGGTGGCCTTGGCAGATGAACTTGCTAATCTAAAGGTTCATCAAACAGTTGTAATGGATTTGGACCATTCAAAGTTTCATTTTCTTGATCACTCCATGATTTGTTCGCAAGGAACTTGACATCTCTACTCACCACAAATTTCTTAGTGACAGGATTGTAGAGTCTATAGGCTTTTGATTGTTCACTATAGCCAACAAAGATACATTTTTCACTCCTATTGTCAAGTTTTTGTCTCAGCTCCTCTGGAACGTGTGCAAATGCTATGCATCCAAAAATTCTAAAATGAGCTACATTCAACTTTGTACCAGACCAAGCCTCTTGTGGCACTTTTCCTTGAACACTAATTGTGGGAGATCTATTTAAAATATAGACTGCAGTAGCAACTGCTTCAGCCCAATAATCATTGCACAACTTATTTTCTTTGAGCATGCATCTAGCCATATTCATGATAGTCTGATTTTTCCGTTCAGCTACTCCATTCTGTTGTGGAGTATATCTTGTTGTGGTTTGCATAATGATCCCATGTTGTTTGCAAAAATCTATGAAATCTTTTGAGTTGTATTCTCCTCCTCTGTCTGATCTGAGCACTTTAATATATTTACCACTTTGTTTTTCTGCTTCAGCTTTGAATTGTTTGAACTTTGAAAAAGTATCTGACTTATTCTTGAGGAAATAAATCCAAATTTTCCTACTAAAGTCATCAATAAATGTCAGAAAATAAGAGCTACCACCAATGGATTGAGTTTGCATTGGTCCACAAAGATCTGTGTGGACTAGCTCTAAGTGTTCTTTTTCTCTATTTGATGATGATGGGAAGCTGTCTCTCTTATGCTTTCCAAGAATACAACTTTCACATTGACTGTCAAGATCCTTTAAAACAGGGAGACCTTTGACCATAGATTGTTTTTTAAGAAGACTTGGACTCTTGAATGGAAGATGACCAAACCTAGAATGCCATAATTGTGACTCATCCATGCTTGAGACATTGTGGGCAAATGACTGTGATAGAATGGCACTCCTAAGATTTAAAGGAAACATTCTATTCTTGGTTCTTTCAATCTTTGCTATAAGTCTTCTACTAGGAGGTTTGTCAAAAATACAAGTTGTACCCTTAAAGATTATATCATAGCCATGTTCCATCAATTGACCTACACTTATGAGATTGTGTTTCAAGTTTGGAACATAATAAACATCATGTATCTCTTTTCGCTGATTTTGTTTAGTAAGAATAGGCACAATTCCTTTCCCTTGAGCTTTTACTCGAGAATCATCACCAAGAGTAATTTCAGAATTTGTAGAAGTATCAATGCATGAAATTAAATCTTTGTTACCTATCATATGATTGCTACAGCCACTGTCCAGCAACCAAAGGTCTTTGGTGTGAATGTCTTCAGAAATATGGCAGGAAAGAAACATTGCTTCAGAAGATTCTCCTTCATTGTTGGAGACATGTGCTCTGCCATTGTTTTGGTCTGACTGTTTCTTTCTACACTCATATTCATAATGTCCAAATTTCTTGTAGTAGAAGCACTGGACTCGTTGCTCGGTCCATTTCATACCCCTCTTTGGCGCTGATTGAGGGGTTTCTGGGGCTCACGTTGTTCTTGTGTTATCCCTTTCTTCCTTCCATGTTGATTT